>VMDR010002824.1:0-82670 GCA_007922815.1 Macrotus californicus
TTTTTTTTTTTTAATTTATGTAGCCCGTAGCTGGTTTGGATGTACATAGTCTCCAATCACCAAAGTATAATATCTTGGGAGAGCTATATTTTTCAAAGCACAATTTTTCTTGAGCATGAAATTATCCCAAAGGTAATATATTGCAGATAAGCCTGGGACTATTGGACATAGTACCTATTTGGGTTGATATTGGTTGAATCCTTCAGTTAACTGCTTTGTTGCTTTTTGTAAGAACTTTTTAAATCTTAAGCATGTCAGGCATCTTCAGTCACCTTTATCCTTTGTGTTCATTTGAATTTCTTTCAGTATGTTATAAAAATGCCAGACATACATATAGCAGCCATACTTACATGGAAACTGAGTACACATATATAATACTGTATTTTGTTGTAAGGTTTTCACATTAATACAGCAATTACCCTGACTAGATTGAGTTTCTTGATGTATGCGAAAACTTTCCATTGTAAGAGAATCTTGCTTACAGTTTTGACTCTTAACATCCGAAATAAAGCATCTGTGTACAAGCTGACTTGGCATTGCTCATTTCACTTTGGTTGTATGTTTTATGGTATTCACGAACCTTAAGGACTTAACCCAAGATTCTGTTCTTAGACCTCTTCTCCTTTAGGACTCTCTTCACAGGCGATTTTATCTGTTAACACAACTTGACATGTTGCACTTTACTCTTGAACCTCATTCTGAGCCTTATTTTCAACTGCCTTTAGATATTTCCATATGACTCTTCTGTCAACACCTTAAATCCGTCATGTCCTCTTTTTCTTAACTTGGACTTGGCCTTCCTTTTTTCTGCCTCTTAGTGATGTTCCCTTCAATCATCCACTGAGAAGTCTCCTGCCCTTCCCTCACCCCTCACGTTGAAACCTGTTGTAAATTCTCAGCCTGCAGAAGGCCACTGCTCTCGCTCCATTCCTTTCTCACTTGGATTATGGCACTTAATCCCTCTGATCTCCATTCTATAGGAACACCAGGAAACTGGTCAGTGGTGTCTGGGTGTCACCTGGGCAAGGCCAGCTGGTCCCCAGTCAGCTCTATGCATTATTACATTGCCTCAGTAAATTCATCACCATCTAGATTTTACCTTTAGCTTTCTAGGCTCAGAAATCTGATGGATTCACCCACCAAAAACTAGTTTACTTCTCAGTAGACTGCTTATAGCAAGTGTGTGAGGCTGATACATGAAACCAGAATGCCAGTCTAAGTCAGCGTGATAATATAGCTGCTGAGAGGACCAGCCACAGTCTCTCCTTCCAGGAAGCATAAAGAAACACATGGAGAAAACATGCACATCTGTCACATTTCTCCTGTTCAGAGACCTTCCACACGTGTCTGTTGTCTTATTCTGTGCACGCTCCTATCTCTTTATCTTCATGTCTGTGTTTGCAGTGTTCTCTGCATTACTGCTTTTGTGTCCTGAGCCTGTTAAAATCTTAACCTTCAAGGTACAGATTGATGAATCATTTCCTGATTATCCTAGTGCTTCCATAAAACTTTCCCACTAGACTTTGTTTTGAAAAGTAGGGATGGCTATTTATAGCTACTGTGTCTAGCATGGTGCTTAGAAAATCTCAGTAAGTGTTAAGCTGAAGAATTTTTAAAAGTTAGTCATGATCTGGAGAATATTAACCATACTTATTTCATGCAACAGATTACAAATAGCTTTGGTTTATTAGTTACCTGCATGAAACGGGTTTTGCTTAATAGTCAGTAAACTATTATTTTGTTAAAATCTTCTAGCTCATTGTATAACCATGTAGTTTCCTGCTTGATTTATTTACTTAGAGTGATTGGCTTGCCAGCCAATCAGAACTTTAATATAAAACAGATGGTAGTTTTTGAAGAGGTACTTCACTCTGTGAGAAGTGAAAATTTATTTTTAATTAAGTACTAGAGGGTAAAATGAACCAAATGAAATTCTATTGGAATATTACACTTTCTCCTTTCCTGCTTTAAAAAAAATGGGTATAGTCAAGCTGTGAAATACATCGGTAGAAAACCAAGATGAAGTACACCAGGAAAAAAATTACCGATGGCTGACAAGTGTTGGGAAGAGAGTGTTTTTGAAAGTTGTAGTATTTTTGGAGTTGCTGTTGTCCAGGGTGTAGTATCTTGGCATTAGCACATTAAAAGCTGTTAAGTTTGGATAAACTCAGTATTGCAAGCATTACAGTACACTGTCCTTCTAAAAGTTTCAGACCTAGTGTGCTTATTCAAGTTCCAAGTACAGAATGTGCTAGGTTGTAGTGGATTTTCCTGGCCAGCACAGGGAGGGAGGGAGGTTGACTTTACTCTGATTTTACTGCTGTAACTTTGCCAACCCATAGCCCAAAAGATTGGACCAGATTCTGTCATAATTTTCTAAGCCCCAATACAATTATCACGTATTTATTCTTTCAACTAGCAACCTATACTTAACTGAATGCTTACAGTACCTGGTGCTAGGTCTTGGAGATGCTATGATAAACAGGACATGACCCTTCCCTTAAAGAAGCTGATACTCTAGAAGGGCAGATGAATAAATGTATAACTAGCAACTGTGACTTTTCTCCTTTGGCCGCAAGTGAGATGGATCAAGTAGCCAAGTTTTCTATTTTATTTCAAGTGAAATGGCTAAAGTAGTCAGGTTTTGTATTTTATTTAAAGATGCTCATTTGAGAATAGTGGAATGGTTGGTCACTGCCTGGATGGTGTGGACTTTCCCCCCATACTCTATGAAGAATTGGTTAGGTACCGCACCACCCAGGGCTCTTGCAAGTTCACAGACTCAAGGTTTGAGAACAATGTAGCAGCTGCAGCCACGTATGGTACCAGTCACATACATTACTTCATTTAATCCTTTCAGCAACTCTATTAGGTAAACATTATTATAATCTACTTTCATGGATGAAAACAGGCTTAGGTTAAAAGGCTTGTCTAAATTCACACAGTACAATGCTGAACTGGGATTTGTTCAATTGTCTCAGAATTAAGTTGAGTCTTTAAATTTAAAATTAAGCATAGGGCACAAGAGTATACAGTGTATGCTTCCATTTCTATAAAAGTACAAAAACAAGCCAACAACTTTATGCTGTTAGAAGTTGGGATAGTTGTTATGCTGTGTAGGAGGGTTTCTGAGAGGAGCTGTGAGGGGGGATTCTGGAATACTAGAAAGCTCCATTTCTCGCTGTGGAAGCTGATTTTATGGATATGTTTGTACAAATTTAAGCTCTACTATTATGATATGTGCACTTTTCTGTATGTATGCACGTTATGCTTCTATAATAAGTTTTTAAAAATTAAGCCTACTTGGTTAGGAGAGGAAAATAAGAATGCACTGCCAGAGAAAGACACGACAAATCATTCCTTGCACTTTTGCATTCATATGCTTACTTGTAACAGTCTGTGAAGCTAGACTCAGGAACTTCTCACCATTATTCTCAGCATATGTTGGGCCTGTTTCTTCTAGTAAATTTATGCTAAATTTCTACATGAAATAAGTGAATAGTTCGTGAGCAAATACCAAATGTATCAAATTTTATGTGTGAGCTTACTCTGCTCCATTACAGGAACCCTTTACTCCATAAATATAGCTCTAAAGTAAACAGTCTTTGTTCTCCATATGTCCTCCACAGTTACATTTCCAAACCTCTGCTTAGTCTCTTGCCTCCACCTTACCATTCATATTTTCACTCTGCCCCCCACTGAAGTCTCCATACTCACCAGATTACCTATTACCAAATATTCATCTAACTGAATATTCATCTAATGTGGTCTGCTAGTTACTTTGCACCTTATCAACTGTATTTCTTTTTTTTTTTTTAATATTCAGTGATCTCCGAACTTTTTATTGGCCTCCTACCTCCCAATGGGGTGCCCCACTTCTGCCACCTTAATGCCTTAGAACTTCCGTGTCGTTGGCCTCACACACCGTTTTGCCATCCACAGTTCTGTGGGTGGTGGTCTTTGGATGGATTGTATGGAGTTGCTGTTGGCCAGGGTGTGGATCGTGTTTCTTTACGATGTATTCCGATCTTGGTTACTTAGTACTGAAGTTGTCTCAACCAACACTCACTGAATTCACTCGTCTGGCTGACCCGCAGTCTTCGTTCCTACATTCTCTGTTCACCCAGGGCTCGAAGGTTATTTGACCTTTTCCAGTTTATTGAACACTTTTGCTCAATTAACAATGAGTGCAAATAATATCAGTTAAGAGGGCTTCTACTACATTTTTAAAAGTTTAATACTATATTTTATTTAAAACAATATATCCAAAATATTATCATTTTAACATGATTAGTATATGTCATTAATGAGGTATTTTTATTTTATATTCTTTTTTTTTTCTATTCCAAGTCTTTGAAATCCAATGTGCATCTTATAGCCACATTTCAAGGACTCCATAGCCACATGTGGGGAGTGGCTACTGTACTGGGCAGTGCAGTTCTAAACCACTGGGAATTCACAGAGAAAATGCTTTGTAATCCAGAAGAAACACTACCTATTTCAGGCCACGACAGAACAGTTTAGTAAATTAACAGTCATTGTAATCCTGTTTCGCACCCTCCCTCTGTTTCCCCTCCTTTCTCCCTGAGTCTTTTGGAATTCATTAAATTTGGTACCAAGTGTCCTTACTGACTGTGGGAACTTGCCCGTCACAAGCTTTAATTTCTTCATTAGTGAAATGGAAATCTACATTCTTTAACTTTCATATTACTGTCTCTCTCATGGGGTGGTAGGCTCCCTGAGGAAATGTGCCCAGCTTTTAGCACACCAGCTGGAACCATGCAAAATGCAAAGGATGTGCCTGAGAGCAAAAACAATCCGCTAGTGTGCTTAAATCCTGCGAGGGGAGGTGGACAGAACTCTGAGTGCTGTGAAGGAAAGAAATATGGTCCCATGAGAGGTTGTGACCAAGGACACTGATCTATTTACTCCAGGAGAAAGTTATGTCTGAGGTGAGGCGCACAGATGGATCGGCATGAGGTAACTAGGTAGAGAGGGCTGTGGAACAGCAAATAAAGGCCCCAAGGAGGGAGCAAGAGTTCCATATTTAAACACATGAAGGCCAGGTGGAGCAGGAGGTCAGTGCAGAGAAGGCTCCCAAAGAAGAGGGGCCAGACCTGGTAGGCCATGTATTCCCTGGGAAGCAGATCCTGTGATGGGGATCAGCCTGCAGGACATGTATGTGGGAGTGCTCTTGTAATCCACACTTGAGGAAGGGAAGGGAAGGAAGCAGGACCTGGCAGAGGAAGAAGGTGGGTGGCAGTGCAATCTTGATGAAGAGCTTGGCGGACTCCATGGACTCCATGGGGGGGCTCTGACGCTCGTTCACATTGTCCCTAGTCAGGTGAGGACCTGACAGCCCTGGGTCTATCATTGCTAGTGGGTTGCCCCAGGAAAGGGGCCTGCCCTTGGGTGAGGACTCTCCTAGTAATTCTTTGACTTCAGTTTCTTTGTGGAGTAAGAGGCAGGGACGTCTGCTGAGAGAGAAAAGGAGGAACTGCTGTTGTGAGAGGCACTGTCAGAGATCAGAGGAGAATAAAACATTTCTGAAATAATCCTGGAGAAGAAGGGCAGAGGGAACTGATTTTATCAGGGAAACAGTAGAAATGCCAAGCAGCAGGGGTGATCGGCTTTAGGTTGGCAGGCAGTTCAGACTCCTGCTTAGGTTCCATAAAGGCATTTTTGTGTTAATTCAGCCCCACTTGTTTCCTCAGCTGGGTGCACTACCATCAGCAGGGGCCCTGCACCATCCACAGTGATACACACCTTCTGTCCCCTTGACACCTGACACCTGGGCCCATCGATCTGGTGCAGGAGTGGAGTTGGCAGACAGCACAGCCATTTGTCAAATGGATGTGAAAAAAGGACTGAGGAGCAAGGGAATATTATAAAGAAAGGAGGTTCATGGAGTAAAGGGGGAAAATCTCAACAGAAAGTCACTTTTCCTCCTCAGAATTCTCATCACACTTTATCTGCCCTTCACTTGCGGTCATCACTACTTTTGGTTTTTGTTGTAGCTTTTTTGCCTCCTTAGGTCCCCTTTTAGATTTGTAGTTCTCTGAAGAGTCCTAGCTCCCACTGGGTTCTCAAAAAATATTTTCTAAATGTTCTGGAATGTTATCTTCTGGTGTGTGACTCACCTCCACTGACTCATTTGCACAGAATTTATTTATAGCTTAGCCAAGTGTTTGATAGGGGAGGAGGAAGGAACTTGGGATCCACACCCTAGGTCCTTATTCATTCATTCGCTCAACAATAGTGATCATGTCCTACCATAAACTAATAGAGATAGATCAGATCTGCTTTCAACCATATGGGATTTAATGTTTGGTGGGGAGAAAGGCACACTCAACAGTGAATACATAACTACAAACCATGATAAACATTCTGAAGGAAAGGAACACCGTGATTTAGGGATATCTACACTACAATGAAGGGATCAACTAGGTGGGTGGTCAGGCAGGGGAGGTTTCCCTAGGGCAATGATGCTTGAGCAAACCCCTGCAGAAAGGGTCAAGAGGAAGGGAAATAAAATATAAGAATGGGAACAAAACAAGGCTAAGATTATTTATTGGCTCACATATGTTGCCCAGGCTCTATGCTGAACACATCTGTGGGACCCTGAACACAGTCTGCACAACCCCTCAACAGGTAGGCTCTCTAGCCTTCTGGGGCAGCCACTGAAACAGTACATTGTAAGATCAGAGGCCACAGCTGCAGGAGGTGTAGGGTGCATGCTTGGACATAACCTCTGTATCTTTCAAAGTTTCAAGCGAGCACAAGAACTATAGCATCTGCTTTGGGGAACGTTGGAGAGAGTGTGAGCTGTTAGGACAAGCCCTTTGATCTCCTGGTCCTCAATGACCACCTGTAGCAACTTCTGGCAGGAACTTCCTCTGCAAACATTTACAATATGTTACTATAAGTACCTTGAAACTAGAAAAATCAAGGCCAACATATACTATTAGGGGCTTCTCAGTCATTGTAACTGTCAAAATACTGTGTTTCCTATTGCCACCAAGTCCTACAGGACTCTAGAATTCATTGAATCAATTATTTTTTAAAAACCTTAAAATGACTTGAAGGACATATTAAGAAACTTATTGAGTAAATTATTTCTTAAAATAAAGAGCCAGGAGGTGCCAAAAACACACAATGGAGAAAACAAAGTCTCTCCAATAATTGGTGCTGGGAACATTGGAAAGCCACATGCAAAAGAATGAAACTAGACTACAGTTTGTCCTCACATATAAAAATTAATTCAAAATAGATCAAAGATCTAAATTTAAGACATGAAAGAAAAATTACATAGAAGAAAATGTAGGTGCTAAACTTATGGACCTTGGTCTTAGAGAACATTTTATGACTCTGTCCCCAAAGGCAAGGGAAGTAAAGGCAAAAATGAATGAATGGGGCTGTATCAAACTGAAAAGCTTCTGCACAGCAAAAGAAGCCACCAACAAAACAAAAAGGCAACCAACTGAATGAGAGATGATATTTGCAAAAAACAGTTCCAACAAGGAGTTAATATCAAAAATAAAGAATTCATACAATTCAACACCAAAGAAACAATCCAATTAAAAAGTGAGCATAGTATCTGAACAGACACCTCTCCCAGGAAGACATATAAATGGCCAACAGATATATGAAAAGATGTCCAATTTCACTAGCTATTACAAAAATGCAGATCAAAACTATTGTACAATGAGCCCTGACCAGGTATCTCACTTGGTTAGAGCGTTGCACCGATATGGCAAGGTTGGGGTTCGATCCCCCATGACAGCACATACAAGAATCAACCAATAAATGCATAAATAAGTAGAACAACAAATCAATGTTTTTCTCTCTGTCTCTCAAATCAATTAAAAAACTAAAATGAGATACTACCTCACATCTGTTAGAGCAGCTATTACCAAGAAGACAGGTAGTAAGTGTTGGAGATGTTGTGGAGAAAAAGGAACCCTCATTCACTGCTGGTGGGAATGTAAACAGGTACATGTAATGCAAACAGGAAATAGTAAACATGAATGTAAACAGGAAAATAGTATGGGAGTTATTCAAAAAATTTAGAGTTAATGTATGACCCGGAAATTCCTCTTCTGGGTATCTACCTGAAAAACTTGAAATTTGACGACTTCCGGCCAGGATGGAGGTGTAGGTAGACACACTGTACCTTCTCAAGCAACCAAAAGAAGGACAACAACAAATTGAAAAAACAACCAGAACTGACAGAATATCGAACTATATGGAAGTCCGACAACCAACAAGTTAAAAAAGAAACACTCACCCAGACCGGTAGGAGGGGCGGAAACAGGCAGCTGGGCGGAGAGGACTCGCGGCAAGGCAGCGTCTGGCAGACCAGGGCAGGCAAGGTGTGGCTGGCAGACCGGGCGAGGCAGCAGATTGTGGACTGGGCAGTCCCACATTCCCATGCAGGTGAACTGAGAAGAACAACTGGGGAGCAAGACAGACCACGAAAACCAGGGTCTCAGTGCGGGGAAGTAAAGCCTCAAGCCTCTGACTGAAAACACCTGTGGGGGTTGAGGCGGCGGCAGCAGGAGGAACTCCCAGCCTCACAAGAGAGCTCGTTGGAGAGACCCTGGGGTCCTAGGACGTACACAAGACCACCCACCTGGGAATCAGCACTAGAAGGGCCCAATTTGCTTGTGGGTAGCAGGGAAAGTGAATGAAAACTGGCAGAGAGCGGAGCAAGTGGCATTGTTCCCTCTCAGACCCTCCCCCACATACAGCAGCGACGTCACAACGCAGCGACGTGGCTGCCCCGCCCTGGTGAACACCTAAGGCTCCGCCCCTTACTACGTAACAGGTGAGCCAAGACCAAAAAAAAAAAAAATGGCCTAAATGAAAGAACAGATCAAAGCTCCAGAAAAAAATACAACTAAGTGACGAAGAGATAGCCAATCTATCAGATGCACAGTTCAAAACACTGGTAATCAGGATGTTCACAGAATTGGTTGAATATAGTCACAAATTAGATGAACAAATGAAGGCTATGCTAAGTGAAATAGAGGAAAATGTACAGGGAACCAACAGTGACTGGAAGGAAACCAGGACTCAAATCAATGGTGTGGACTAGAAGGAAGAAAGAAACATTCAACCAGAACAGAATGAAGAAACAAGAATTCAAAAAAATGAGGAGAGGCTTAGGAACCGCCAGGATGTCTTTAAACATTCCAACATCCGAGTCTTAGGGGTACCAGAAGAGGAAGAGCAAAAAACTGAAAACTTATTTAAACAGATAATGAAGGAGAACTTCCCCAATCTGGCAAAGGAAATAGACTTCCAGGAAGTCCAGGAAGCTCAGAGAATCCCAAAGATGTTGGACCCAAGGAGGAACACACCAAAGCACATCATAATTACATTACCCAAGATTAAAGATAAGGAGAGAATCTTAGAAACTGCAAGAGAAAAGGAGACAGTTACCTACAAAGGGGTTCCCATTAGACTATCAGCTGATTTCTCAAAAGAAACCTTGCAGGCAAGAAGGGGCTGGAAAGTATTCCAAGTCATGAAAGGCAAGGACCTACATCCAAGATTACTCTATTCAGCAAAGCTTTCATTTAGAATGGAAGGGCAGATAAAGTGCTTCCCAGATAAGGTCAAGTTCAAGGAGTTCCTCTTCACCAAGTCCTTATTATATGAAAAGTTAAAGGGACTTATCTAAGAAAAAGAAGATCAAAAATATGAACAGTAAAATGACAACAAATTCACCGTTATTAACAACCACACCAAAAGCAAAAACAAACTAAGCAAACAACTAGAACAGGAACAGAATCACAGAAATGGAGATCACATGGAGGGTTATCATCGGGGGAGGGAGAAAGAGGAGGAAAAGGAACAAGGAATAAGTAGCATAAATGGCAGGTAGGAGATAGACAGGGGGAGGTTAAGAATAGTATATAGGAAATGTAGAAGCCAAAGAACTTATATGTATGACCCATGGACATGAACTAAAGAGGGGGAATGTGGGTGGGAGGGGGTGTGCAGACCGGAGGGAAATAAAGGGGGAAAATGGGACAACTGTAATAGCATAATCAATAAAATATATTTAAAAAATAAAAAAAAACTTGGAATTTATTTGCAAAGATATATGTAGCATTGTTCATGGTGGCCAAGACATGGAGACAACCAAAGTGCCCTTCGGTAGATGATTGGATAAAGAAGATGTGGTACATATTTACTATAGAATACTACTCAGCCATGAGAAAAGATGAAATACTGCCATTTGTGACGACATGGATGGATCTTGAGAATGTTATGCTAAGTGAAATAAGTCAGAAAAAGATAAGGATCATATGATTTCACATGAAGAATAAAAAAACCCTGAAATTCATAGACACAAACAATGGTATGGTGGTTACGAGAGGAAGGAGGTGGGTGTGTAGGTAAGGGTAAAGGAGGCCAAATGTATGGTGATAGAAGATGATTTGACTGTGAGTGGTGGGCACACAATGCAACATACAGATCATGTATCATAGAAATGTATACTTGGGACCTATATGATCTTATTAACCAATGTCACCCCAATAAATTTAATAATAAAAAAGAGTCTACATTGGATTATGTTCATGAATTTTCCTTAGACACTTTTAACTTTTAGGTTGGTTGAGTTTTTTCTCGTTATTCCTGCTCAAGGAATATCAACTCATTTTTCAGGTCACTGCTCATTTACTTTGGATTATAGTCATTCAAAGTAGAAAGATCTTAGATATCTTTCTGCAAAATGAGAATTATTGCTGCTGCAACAAATGCCCACAAATGTAGTAATTTTTTAATAACACTAATTTATTGTAGCCCAGAGGTCAGAAAGTTGAAGTCAGTTTCAATGAGCTGAAATCAAGGTGTCAGCAGGCCTGCAGTTTCTTTTGGAGGCTCTATGGGAGAACCCATTTCCTGCCATTTCTAGCTCCTAAAGGCTGCTTGCATCCTTGACTCATGGCCTCTTTCTCCATCTTCAAAACTAGGAATAGTTAGTGGAGTCTTGCTACATCCCTCTGACATTCCTCTTTTAAGTCAATTCTCCCTTTCATTCCTTTGTGATGCCTGAGCCCACCCAGATAATCCAGACTAATCTCCCCCAGTCAAGATCCTTAACTTAATCATACCTGCCAAGTTCTTTTTTTACCACGTAATGTAACATGTTTATAGGTTCTGGTGGTTCACATGTCAACACCTTTGAGGGTCAGTTTTCACCGTCCCACATTAAGCTATTATGAGAGTGTGAATTATTGCATTTGTGGCAGATATATAGTCCATTCGCTAATGTTGAATAATGGAGTAAATATAACATATTAATTACATATTGCTCAGAAATTAGAGTCAGTGAAAAAGAAGCTATCCAGGTAGACTTTCATAAGATAGACTTTATCTTAAATGCTCTTTTTTATTGCATTATTACTCTTATTTTATTTCATCATTCTTAACTTTTTTTTTTAGGATGCAAGAGGCTTTCTCTACCATCCACTCACTTATCTAATAAATATACGTTTATATATGTGTATGTGGGAAGCATTCTTCCCAGTCATAGGGTTGGTTGGGTACACTCTATTAGAAATCACCATTTATTGAGCTACACTGATGGTACTGAAGAGAGAAAGAAAAGAAAGAAAAGAAAAGAAAAGAAAAGAAAGAAAGAAAGAAAGAAAGAAAGAAAGAAAGAAAGAAAGAAAGAAAGAAAGAAAGAAAGAAAGAAAGAAAAGAAAGAGAGAGAAAGAAAGAAAGAAAGAAAGAAAGAAAGAAAGAAAGAAAGAAAGAAAGAAAAGAGAAAGAAAGAAAGCATACAGCTGAGCTTTGAGCATAGTAGGGATCAGTACAAATTTCTCATACTTTTGGACTGGGATGTAAATTGGTGGACCAGATATCTTAAGAGAGGTGGAATCATGAAATTTACTATAGAATCAAAGTTGTTAAATCAAAGCAGATACACTTTTTACCACTTTCATAAATTTAATTTAAATTTGAGGTCAATTCTCTCTCTTACAGAATGCACAATTACTAAACATTTACTTTTGGTATTTAAGGAGATATTCAATTATCTCTAAGTATTTAAACATATATTCTTTTAAAATTTTTTAAAGATTTTATTTATTTATATTTGGACGGAGAGAGGGAAAAGGAGAAAGAAAGAGAGAGAAACATCAATGTGCAAGAGATACACCATGCCTCTCGCATGCCCCCAATGAGGACCTGGCCTGCAACCCAGCCATATGCCCTGATCAGGAATCGAACCAGTGACCCCTTGGTTCACAGGCCGGCACTCATTCCACTGAGCCACACCAGCCAGGGCATATTCTTTTATAAATATAAAAGAGAATACTATAGACTTAATAAGAGAAATCTTTGGAAGTAATAGCTATGCCTTACCACCCACTCTTAATTAGTTTCTTGTTTCTCCTCTCCAGCACTTAGAGGTTGTAGAAGGCCCATTTTCCTGCTTCTTTGCCCCAGATCTGCTTTTGAGATGGTGCCAAGCCTCCTTTTCAGGCTCATCTCTCCTACTCACCCTGTAGTTCTCCTTTCTATTCTATCTTCCAATACTACATACAGTAAGGTAAACTGAGCTGAGGCTGGAGTGGTTGTAACTGCAGAAGCATCTCTTTCACAAAGGTAAGACTAAAACTGAGGTTAATTTTTTAAAAGCACTGAGACACTTGGCATCTCTTGCCTTTTGGGGTATAAGAACCTTTCCCCAGGTCATGTATTATTTGGCAGTTACCTAATTAGTCCTTGTTTGTCAGAGCTGATAAGGTATCAGATAAAATGCAGCCACATGAAAATGGTCCTGGAAGGGGAATGAACTGTGGAATAAATGATTTAGGGACAACATTCAGGGGTCACTTTCAGGCTTATCATAACATTTTGGAGAAGTTGCCACAGACAAAGTCATCTTTGTTGGAGAGGAAGCAGTAAGAGGAAACGGTCAATTGACATTTTTATGGGTTACTTAGAAAATACAAAGGATTGTGGTGGAGTCCCAGTGGTATGAAGGAAAGCGTTTATGTGTTGCCCAAACTGAATTTCCCTGTAGTGATTTGTTAAAGCCAAATCACTGATGAATATAGGCCACCAGAGAGGCCAGCCCTGAGCAGTGTGTGCCTCCAGTGGGGCGTGAAACAGACACTTCTCCAGGCTTTTGTCTCATAAGTGGACCAGCTTGGGCAGGAAATCCATCTGAGACTGCTGTGAATTAGAAACTACAAAGTTATTCATGGCCCGTCTGCTCACAGGCCAGAGTCGTTGAAGCTCTTAGTCCTCTAACCTTTTTCTAATTGTTTCAGTGCATCCTTCCCCACCCCCCCACCAAAAAAAAGATTTTATTAGGCATTGTTTGCAGAAGAAATAATTAAGGGGAAAACCCCGATAAAGTGTGGCTTTACTTAATTTCTATTTTAACTATACATTGCTATAGAAGGGTTTGCAAAAATTAACAAAAGCTACTAGTCTAAAAATCGACTAAAACTCTTATAAGAATGGAAGGCATAGATTGTTTAAAAAAGAAAAGGCAATATCTAACCAGAGGGGAAATGGTCTCCACAAGGAGCCGGAGCAGTGAGGCCATCACAACCAGCCTGTGCGTGTTCAGTGGGTTCCAACACTGGTTTGTGCACGATTTCATTTGGTCCTCACAGCAGCCTTCTCAGGTAGCCATTATGATATATTTTACAGATGAGCAAACTGATGACTAGAAAAGTTATGCCACCTGCCCAAGATCATACTGACAGAGGCATACTTAATATAAAGCAAATGAAGCTAAAACTTCAGGGCCCCGATTTGCACAGGCCCCGCAGAGTTCCCGAGTCACGAGTCACGTGGTGTGCGACAAGGCAGGGCAACCAGATTGTAATCAGGACGTGTTTCTGGTAAATTGCCTAAAGACATCCCAGAAGAAAAGATCAAAATCTACAAATCTCCAGACATGTGCTGTTATTTCCTTTTTTCCCACAGAAATAGTCATTATGCTCTCAGTTTTGTATTCTTAAAGAGGAGCTCCCCAAACTGTAAAAGCTTTGGTCCCCGTAAGACCTGCATTTGCAGGTAGGTAATAAGTGGTAGAGCTGTGTTTTGAACTTGCATCTTCTGAGTCCAAGACCTGTTCTACGTTCAGATTATGTCAAAACACTGAAAAGTCTAAATAGAACATCAGGTGAAAAAATACAAGCTGGATATGAGGACTATAATTGTAATAACAAAAAACTTTTGCCTTTGATAAAAGACTGAAAGGAAACACTTCCAAGCTAGCAGTGGTTGTGTTAGAATTTGTGGAGTATGAGAGTTTTGCTAAATTTTCTGAAATGTTACTTTAATAGTGTACAACAAAACTAGAAATGCAAAAGAATTGCTTGTATTTGAATTTTTTACTGCTTTGACATGTTACAATATTAGTTGTTCAAGTTTTAAGTATTTGTAAAACAAGGTCAAATTACCAACAATTGAACTTATGAATTCAAATTCCGGAAAATTGTTAAATTTTTCTCAAAGCATAGGTAGCCGATTTATGTTGTCTTGGTGGAAGAAGTAACAACGAATTTTATTTCCAAATACCACTAGGCTGCACTTGTTTTGCAACATTTCCTGACTTTTATTGTGCTTCAGTGAGTTTTCTCTGTCATAAAGTGGATATACTATTGCTTATCCTTCCTCCATATTTGGTTTCTGGAGGTGGTCAAATTGGATGGGGGAGTCAGAAGGCCAGCATCCTTATCCTAGATCTGACATCACTCTGGACCAGTAAACTTAACCTCTCTGAACTTCATCTCCTCTTTAATAAGATGGGGATAGGTTTATCTCTGCATTATCTCTGCATTAGGATGAAATGAGATAATGAATGTATATGTGTTTATCAACTCTGGAGTTGTCTACAAAGGCAAGGCATTCTTGTTGGCCAAAGGACTAACTATTGTGTTATTAGATCAGAAAAAGAATACATTCTAAATAGAAACTCTGCCAAAATTCTCAGAGTAGATGGACCAATTAGCAAAGGCAAGGATGTGGTCAGGAAACTATATCTTCTCATCCACCTCTGTAGTTCAATCATGTTACTACTCGCCTGAAATATAGCAGGTGCTCAATAAATATTTGTTGAATAAAAGTATACATGTATATAAGGAAGAACAATTGAATTTTGATCTATTCCATGTTGAGTTCCAATGTTGGAGGGTAATTTTGATCAATTATGGTGAAGGAATTACATTTTAGGCAGAAAAATCAAGAATGAGTAAAGGTTGGACAATGGGAAATTAAGGACATTCAAAGGGAATGACAAGTGACCCATCTTGGTTAAAATGTGGAGTGAATAGTAAGAAATAATAATACAGTGAAAATGCACATTAGGGCCAGATCCTGAAGAGCCTTTAAAATATTGGTAAGAGGTTGACATTTGTCCTGAAGGAATTCGAGAGCTTATATGTCTCTGAGCATGAACAAAGAATTATTTTTACAAACTAGAGCATATATGTGAATAAAATATGAGTATGCATTATTCCCACTAAACAATGGGAAACTTTGTTCTGGCAACATGACAAGATAGGCCACCAAAATATGGTTCACTTAGTGACCGTTGGCCTGAAGCAGTAATGCGGTTAGTAATTAAAGCTTATTCCTGTTCAGTCAATCAACAAGTATTCATTCAGTACCTTCTGTGTGCAGGACCCTGTGTGGGCCATGTGTAATAATCACAGATGTGCAAGACAAAAGCAACGATTCATTTTGCTTAAAGCTTCCCTAGGGAGATGGACACGTATGGGCTAAAAGCTTATCAAAAACAAATGGCAATCCCTCTGTGTACCAAAGCAAGGGGTATAGACAAAGGACTTTAAGAGTTCTGGGAAGATTAGATGCTGAACTAAAAAAAAAATTGCTAAAAAGAACATTATTGGGACTATTAGTGTATTAGTCTGCTCAAGTTGCTATGACAAAATGCCATGGAGAGTGGAGCTTCAACAACAGAAACTTATTTTCTCAACAGTTTTGGAGAGTGGAAGTCAAGATTATGCTGCCTACAAATTCAGTTTCTGGTGAGGACCCTATTCCAGGTTTCTGGAAGGCCGTCTTCTGGCTGCATCCTCTTCTGGCTTCAGAAGGGGAGAGGGGGTCACTCTTGTGTCTCTTCTTGCAAGAACACCACTCTTACTGAATTAGGATCCTACCCTTATGGCCTTATTTAACTTTCATTACTTCCTTAGGGCCCCATCTCCACATATAGTCACCATGGGGCTTAGAGCTTCAACACATGAATTTTTAGAAGACACATTCAGTCTGTAATAATTAGGAACATGAATAAAATTTATAGAGTAGGTAATAACGTTGTATCAATGTTAAATTTCATAATTTTGATTGTTATACTCTGGCTGTATAAGTGGACATCTTTGTTCTAGCAAATACTGAAGTATTTAGGGATAAAGGAGCATGATGTCTGCAACTTTCTTAGTACAAGAAAAAAGGGAGGGTGTGCATGTGAGAGAAAGAGAGAACGACAAAGCAAATGGGGCTCTAATGTCAGCAAATGGTGAGCCTTGTTCAAAGCGTTATGTGAAAGTTCCTTGTTCTGCTCTTCTTTTCTTTTGCTGTGAAATCTTTTCAAAATGAAAAGTTAAAAACAGTTTCAGGGATCAAAAGCAGGCTGGGATTGTGGAAGAGATAGGAACAAGCATTTTCCTCCATGTTGTTCCCAAACATTGTGCCCCTGGCCTAGTTCGGCACCCGTTGGCACTGAAGGCCTGTGCTTTGTGCCCACACCTTAGTTCCCTTGTAGAGACTGCATTGTATTCATCTCTGTCCTCTCCCAGCACGTAAGTATCTAAGGAGGGCAGTGCGCTAGTAGGTGGTTGATAAATCTCATCTAACCAACTTAAAGTGGTAAGTGTCATTTATACTTTTTATATATGGCTTCCTGTTCACTTTCCAAAGGAGAATGTATATCATGTCACCAAGGAGTCATAAATGAATTTGAAGAGCAGATAGGATAACACCTAAATTTACTGCCATTGCTGCGCACTTTGGATCTAGTGATTTGTGTGGTTTCTCTCACTATAACTTTTTATGTTGTGGTTGTAAAGGTGAATGTCTTCTCAGGTTTGCTGATAGAGAATGAGTGGCCCAGAATATGATTTTCTTAGACCATAATACAGATTAAGGGTGGGTGGGGGGAAGAGGATAAGAACATAGAATCTCTGGAATTTGTGAGATCATTGCAGATTTTATTGTGTTCAATTTGGGATTGTTTTTATCAATCTTTAGATCTGGGGAAAGAATTAGAAACAAATGTTTCCTTTTTCTAATTTCATTGTCTATATGAAAGTCAACTCTACTTATGATACATTTGATAAGGGGTTAATATCCAAAATTCATAAAGAACTTACATAATGCAACACCAAAAAGATACAATTAAAAAATGGTCAAAAGGGAGCTTTGAGATCTTGCTCCTCCCCACTGTCCTCAGGGTTCAAATGAACTCTTACCAAAAAAATGGGCAAAGAACCTGACTAGACATTTCTCAGAGAAGACATACAGATGGTTAATAGACATATGAAAAGATGCTCAATATCACTAATCATCGATAAATGCAAATTAAAGCCACAGTGAGATATCACCTCACACTTGTCTGAATGGCCATCATCAATAAATCAATAAACAAGTGTTGATGAAAATGTGGAGAAGAGGAAACTCTTGTGCACAGATTGGTGCAGCCACTGTGGGAAGCAGTAAGGAGTTACCCCAAAAGATTAAAAATGGAACTGACTTATGACCCAGCATTTTCACTTCTGGGAATATATCTGAAGAAACCTGAAATGCCACTTCAAAAGAATATATTCATCCCTATGTGCATTGCAGCATTATTTACAATAGCCAAGATTTCGAAGCAGCCCAAGTGCCCATCAGTGGACAAGTGGATAAAAAAGCTGTGGTACATTTACACAATGGAATATTGCTTGGCTGTAAAAAAGAAGGAAATCTTACTTTTTGTGACAGCATGGATGGATCTGGAGAATATTATGCTAAGTGAAATAAACCAGACAGAAAAAGACAAATACCATATGATTTCGCTTGTATGTGGAATCTAATGAACAAAATTGATAAACTAACAAGCAAAACAGTGACAGACTCTAGATACACAAAACAGACTGACAACTGTCAGAAGGGAGGGGGTTGAGGGGCTGGGTAAAAATGGTGAAGAGATTAAGCAAACAAACAAACAAACTACCAAACCCCAAACTCATAGACACAGACAACACTATGGAGATGATCAGAGGAAAAGGGGGGTGGGGGACACAGAAGAGGGTAAAGGGGGTATAAATGGAGATGGAAGGAGACTTGACTTTGGATGGTGAACACACAATACAATACACAGATAATGTATTATAGAGTTGTATGACTCTATAATAGTTGTAATAGCTGTAATCTTGAAGTCTTTATAATTTTATTAACCAATGTCACTCCAATACATTCAATAAAAATTTAAAAATTTTTAAAAAGTCAATTCTATTTTGGGTGAAGATATGCCCTTATTCAAAGAAAGCAGGTGGACACAAGTTTTTAAGTGAAACAAAATTCAACAAACTTTTAAAATAGTCATTCTGAGAATATGTTCTTCCTTATTGGGGATGTTCAAATAATATTTTTTTAAAAGGAGGATATCCTTACTTGACAAAATATGCCAGACTCTGAACTATCACTCTCCAACTGCCCAATATTTTTGAAATCTTATGGGTCCATGAAATATAAAAGTTTTGGATCCACTCTTGGGACTCTTAGATAAGAAATTCCATCTCTATAGCTTTTTGCTGGAGGGTTCCAGAAAGATTTTTCTCTTTTCCAGGCACTTTGTGTTGTTGATATTCTTGAATGTGTTCTAGATCCACTGAACACAGACACCAAGCTGGGTAAGAAGTTAGGATTTAGCCCTTATTGCAATTAAGTTTTCTTGGTACATTGATATCACAAACCCCACTCATATTAGTTGGCGGGAGAGTTGATTTTACAATGTTAAATGTGTAATCTGTGAAAGTAGCCCTGGCTGGTGTGGCTCAGTGGATTAAGTGCCGGCCTGCAAACTGAAGGCTCACTGGTTCGATTCCTGGTCAGAGCACATGCCTGGGTTGTGGGCCAGGTCCCCAATTGGGAGCATGCAAGAGGCAGCCAATTAATATGCCTCTCATATATCAATGTTTCTCTCCTTCTCTTTCTCTCTTTCTTCCCCTCTCTCTAAAAATAAATAATCTTCAAAAATGCATCAAAAATATAAAAAAAAATAAAAACATAAAAGTAGTAGATTTCAGTGCCGCTATGATGGTGTTCTTTTAGGTTTTGCGATGAAAGAGAAGTTAATCAGTAATTTTCAGCTTGGAATCCTCATGTAGACTGATGGTCTGTGGTAAAGAATAAAAGGGGCCCGTGGGAAAACAAGGCCCACTGCCTTCCCTGCAGCTGCAAGGATTTTCTTCCCTAATAATCCAGAAAAAAAGGCTTTAAATGACAAGGCAGGGTATCTATTAGTAATAACCACAAGGCTTGAGTAGCTGGCTGAGGAGGTGTGACTCTTGGGTGAGAGTGAGGAGGGGAACCCTGGAGACAGAGCTCCGGGCTGTCTAGTTAAATCCACAGACCGCAGCTAGCATCTTTCTCCTATTCCATAAGGAGAGAGCGATCTTCTCATTTGTGACTGCATCCCTCCCTTTTCATGAAAACATAAGATGGAGTGTGTCTGGAAAAAAAAATACTAGAGTACTATCACACTCGAGAGCGTGATAATTATTTTATAGTTCACGTTTATCGTCTTAAGAGTTGAGATGAAGTCATTTCCTGAGACAAAAAAAGAAAAATTAGGAGCAAGAGTATGTGTATGTCAGGGAGTGTATGTTTGGGAATGGAATAAAATTCATTAAGTAATCATTTTAATCGAAAGCTCAAGATCTGCATAACTTTCCATCGTATAAGTAAAATTAATTGAATTTTTGTTGTATTGGTTGGTTGCACAACTCTGAATTTACCAGAAAGTATTGACTTGGCACTTAAAACATACAGACTTCATGGCATGTAAGTGATACCTCAAAAACGTTGTTAGAAGTTAACTCAGTTTTGTTTGATGTGCATAACCAATAAAATAGTGACAAAACAAGAAAATAAGAACAAAACATTTAAAAAGATATACTCAGTTTACACTCTCAGGTAATACTGTAGGGCTGTGGAAAGAGGGTCCAAAGTGAGAATCTGATACTGCACCACATAAAAAACATGAAAAAGTTCAGAATTTTCAGTTCACAAATTGTTCTGAATGTTTTGACCCAGGTAACTGCCCTCGGTCTGTACTCAGTGCCCACTGGGTTCTGAGGTGCTGATGGGAGTTTGCAGGGGACGGCGACTCCGAGGCCTTGGCTGACTGGATGATGGTAGCTATAACTGGGGTGACCATATAATTTATCATCTAACCTAAGGACAGTTGGGAGCTTGACATGTGTTCTTATTACCTATTACACTAGGACAATAACTATAAGCAAATCATTTGCAAGGTCCCTGGAGCTTTAATCGTGTGTCTAATAATACAGCAAATAATTATGGTAACTCTTGGTTGATTTTATAAGCAGGATTTGGACCTATGCTTACGTTTGTGAGCTTTGATTTCCTAAATTCTGAGATGAAGAAATTTCTTCCCCCTTCCTATCTCCTTTCCTCCCTACCTCCTTCCTTCCCTTCACCACAGATTTGTTGAGCTCCTACTAATTTTTTAAAGTTCTGTCCTAACAATTCAGGAGATCAAGATAAAGATAACCCATTTCTAGCCCTCAGGGAACTCCTGGTTTAATTTTAGAAATTGATACAGGTACCTAATTAATATTCATGCCCTTCGTGGGGGCACCTCCTGAAGCTTTCTGCAGGGTGCCGCCTCTAATTTAAGTCAGATCAGACTTTCCGCAGTGGTGGGAGCAGCTGTGTACAGCCAAATGCTCCAGGGTGATAAAGTCTCTGCAGGGCAGCCTTCCCGAAGCTTTTTAAATTCAAGAATGGTTCCGTGGATATCCTTTGATATCAATAGACACAGGTCTCCAGCATCATCTTTAATCGCTATACAGTATTTGATAGTGTGGACATTTCCACAATTTATGTAATCCAACTTGTTCTGAATTGCTAGAGCTATTTCCAATATTTTTCTACTACACAGAAAGATAGTGCTGCAAAACCTTGGCAGCCTTGTCATTGGGCCCTTCTGAATTGGGGACAGCTCTGTCACTGGGCTTCTTCTGAATCTCAGCCTAGGACATGTTCTTAGGAGCTGGGAGCTGCTGAGTCACAGGCCCATATGTTTTGATACGTTGCCAACCCTGATAGGTCCTAGGGCTCCAACATCCGTGTTCTCTGGCTGAGGGCCAGTCCATCGACATCACCTGTCAGTCCTGGACTAACAAAATGTCCTCAGTGTCCACTCTGGAAAGCTGAGACCCCTGGCCCTGAGCCCTGGGCCAGGCCTTTGTTCTCCTTCTCTGACCTCAGATGGCCCTAGTCCAGGTGCCTACCAGCATGTGCCCGACCAGGCCTGGCAGGGGACAGCCCCAGCCTGGGCCCCAGAAAGGCACAAAACGGCCTGGAGAAAGGCTGGGCAGGGCCAGGTGGAGGCCTTTGTGTATGCCAGACACCAGATGGGAGGCAATTAGGGACATGCGAGGGGGTCAGATGGCAGGCTCTCCATGGACCTGCTGCTGTGTCTGGGGGTACAGATATTTTGGCGGGAAGAGAAAATTAAAAAAGAAAGCACAACTCTTTTCTCTGTGACAGGTTCTTTGGGCCAATGTCTTTCTGACTTTGTGTTGGGGCGGGGTTGCAACTCAGATACTGGGCTCTTTCCTTCTGAGATAAAAGCCTTTTGCTCTGTCAGATGTGTGCCAACAATGACAGGGAGTTTCCATATGGCCTTTCAGGGAGCAGAGAGCAGGGTGATGTTTGCGCTCCACTGAGCACGGCTGGCTGTTGTTAGAACTCTTTGAATGCAAAGGATGTCAGTGAGGGATGGACTTGTGCTGGGTCCAGGGTGTGTGCACGTGCAGGGAAAGGACGCTGTGGGGAGGGGAGAGGGACATAGGACCCTCAGAGAGAAGCCCCCAGTTTACATCTTAGCCCATTGTTCCTCCTGGGCAAAGCAAGACCTGGCAGGTGGGAGTTATATGTGGCTTCCTGACCAGGTGTTGATTTGTGTTTTCTGTGTATGTGCACGCGTGTGCGTGTGTGTGTGTGTGAGTGTGTGTGTGTCAGGTGGTGGGTGGTAGGACACAAGCTGACAGAGCCATACTTTATCTGTAGCACATGCCCCATGCATGGCCTCTGGTTACTGGGATGGCCTTTCTCCAGGTCTGAAGCAGAAGTGATTATAGCAAAAGTGAATTGTGGAGGCCTGAGGCTTGGGAACTATTAGATGCAATGCACCTGGTGGCAAATGCCCTATTCAGATTTGAACGGAGCACTCGATTGTAGAACACTGTTGTTCTGGAGCAGCAGACATGAAGGGAGATAGTATAAAAGCCCCTCTACTTCCCCATTGTCTGCTCTGCTGACTTGCCTTCTACAGGTCTAGGTGTCCTCTCCAGAAGGTTCCTGCTATATCTTTAGTGGTGACTCCAGGTCTAATGCATTAGAGCAGTCCATCACTTACGCAGAGAGCAGAGCACTAGGTAATGACACGGAGCCCAAATGTGTTACAAGGACATGAGGCTCAGGGAGGGGTCTGCAGTGAGTGTGAGAGCGAGGATAGTGAGAGAGAGGACAAGCAGACCAGGGTGAGAGTCCAGCAGAGGAACCCTATGGGAGGGGAATGAAGAGAGGAGGCACTGCTGGGCAGCTTGAAAAGCCACTTCTGACACATTTGCCCATGGCCACCTGCTTGGATCCCACCTTCCCACACACCCGTATTTTCCTGGATAATATACACAGGCATCCATCTGTGTTGGGGGCTGTGTCATTGCTCTTCTCCACAGAGAGTGAAATCTGTACAGGACCAGACAGAACAGAGTCACAGAGAATCCTTTGGAGTGCCAGGAACTGTTCCCTGGAACCAGGGCTTTTCCAGAGCACTGTGTGGCCAGCACAAGGGGTCAGGATCCCACATCCACTTCTTTATGGTGTGACCGCGGACCAGCCCTTCATTACTGACCCTGTTTCCTTATTGCTAATCAAGAGAGAATAATTCCCAGTTTACAGGGTCAGGGTATGCAATAAGCTCTGTAAAGACTATGATGATAATGACAATGACATTATTTGCAATACTTATGGTGGCATCTTCCCTGGCAGCCAGCCACCCTCTTCCCCTACTGCAGTAGTCAGGCTGCTTCTTTCCAGAATACTGACTCTGAGGGGTTCAATACTGTGGCCATTAACTACGTGTGGCTCTTCAGCACTTGAAATGTAGCTGGTTTGACTTGAGATGTGCTTGTGTGGAAAATACATAGCAGATTTTGAAGATTTAAGACAAAAGAGAATGTAAAATATATCACTAATAATTTATATTGGCTGCATGTTGAAATGACATTATTTTGGATACACTGGGCTAAATACAAATATTAAAAGTAATTTCTCTTTTTCTTCTTGCTTTTAAAAATACAGCTTCTAGAAAAATTAACATTACATTTGTGGAATGTATTATATTCAACTGGACACTGCTGACCTAGGACAAAGAAGCAAACTACTTTCTTACTGTCCAGCCCTTATCCTTCCTCATCAAGCTGCCTGGCTTGGTGACAGAATGCTCTGATCTGTCATTACCTTACTCTTGGGGAGCCCAGGCTTTCTGGCTTCTGTGTTTTCTAACATGAGGTTGCTTTGAGTCTGTGAATCTTGCCTTGTTTCTGTAAATGAGGGGCCAAAGCAAGCCTCTGCCCTCAGGTTAATCAATGCTGTTCTGGAAATAGGAGCTCTGGCTTATGTTTTAGCCAAGGTGATTGGGGGAAGCCCAGGTCAAAGGAAACTCTGCCAGGGACTTGCAGAGTTTGATGCCTTATTTAACTGGCTATCTCTTTTTCTTCTTTGTAAGTTTAAATCAAAGCAGAAGATAGTTAAAGCCTGAGGAGATATTTTGAGGTGGTGAGACTGTGACCACTGATTTGGAGAAGGTGTCTGTCTTTCCCTCTTTGAGGAGCGGTAAGCCCTGAGCACTTGGTCAGCGGGGACTTGATCCCCACGTACTTCCTCCACAAGGACTGCAGAGAGAGGAGAATGATGACTCCTCTCCTTCTCACCCCCAATGGGGAGCAACTGAGCGTGTTGCATGTCTCACTTAGTTCCCATCGAGAACGTGATTTCACACCAACCTCTTTGCATTTTGGTCTAGGCCAAGCAGAGTAAGTTGCATGTTCTTAAAAATTCTCTTCTAAACAGTGTAAAATTCATTTACATTTTTGTTTTTAAGGATGAAAACAGGCTCTCAGCACACTGGATACAGGTATATCAGCTGCTTCTGCCATCAGAGGTACCGCGCCTCTGGTACCCTCTGTGAAGGGGCTCTCCCGCTGACCTTCAGCCCAGAATGAGGCTGGGAAGGCTGGACACACACAGCGTAGGACGTGGGCGGCTGAGCAGCCCCTCCTTCCAAGGGGGAGGGACCCTAGAGATCCTCCCCCAGCTTTTATATTTACATATTTTTCAAAGGCTCTACTCTAGCTTGGCCAGCTGCGATTGGAGAAGTCATTCTGCCTCTCCATTAAATGAGGGAGTTGGCAAAATGGTTCTACAGTTCCGTCCAGTTCCCAAGTCTATGATGTTGACATGACAAAGAAGAATCAAGTTCACAGAAAAAGGGACTGGATGTTTCTTCTTAGAACAACACATGCCCAGAAACAAATCCAGGTGAAGGAGGTTGTGAAATGGGCTTTCCTATCTGATCATCCTCTCCTTTCTGAGGATAGTCATCACCACCCAGACTTTGATAAGTCCATGGCTTTAGTACCATGGCTTTCCATCATAACCCACCCATACTCTGTGGCCACCTTCCTGGGAACAGGGCTGTGCTGCTCCCCAGGCCCTGTTCACTTTGAGATGCTGAGCATCTGTTGACTGTATGGCGGCAGGAAGGTGGGGAGTGGGGAGATGGAAGAACATAACAGAAAAGAAAAATATCTGTGTCTTCAACTGGGAATTGTTGGAAGCAATAGGAGAGTCGCATACATTTTTACCCTTTCCCACTCACTCCCTCAGCTGTAAAAATGCCTCGTGCATAAAAACTCCAAAGGACGGATATGATCATGTCATTGCTCTCCCCCCAAAATCTTTGACTTTCTACTGCCCACATTTGGGCATTTGAGACCATCTATGACCTAATAAGCCTTTCTTTCCAGCTTGCCATCCCACTCCTCAGAATCTTTCATCTCCTCGGAGAAAGTCCTCCTGTCTGCAATTCCATACTTTTTCATGGTGCAATGCTCTTTCTACAATAAAATGCTCTAATTCCATATCGACCTCTTAAAATCCTAATCATCGTTTAAGGCCTACCTGGTTCTGATGCCTCCTTCACGAAGCCTTCCTGGATTTCCTGAGCTAGGAATGTTCTCTCCCTTATCTGAACATTCATAGTCTTTGGTACTACTTGCTGTCTACCTATTGTTATAATTATTTCTATGCATCTTTGACCACACCTTTATGTACCTGAGAGCATTTATCTCATGTTATACACTTAATAGGTAGTCAACAAATGTTTCCCGATCCATATATAAAATGAAACCAGCATAAAAACGCATGCATTGCTGCCGATGTGGCGCCTCAGGACAGCTGTGAGGCAAGGTGAAATGAAGATCTAAGAGCAAATGGCGTCAGACCACCTCAAAGCACAAAGGCTTCACTTTCTGGAACTGAATCCACTGGTAGCTTGCCAGCCTGTCTGCCTCCCAGAGAGGACCCATTTCTTCCCCTTCTTGTTTCAGCCCCAAACACCTGCATCCCTCTCTGACTGAATAAAGGAAGAACTGGAAATATAAGATGCTTTAAGGAAAAGTACTAATTTTGACAGATTATGTTGTGGTTAGGCTAATCTCACAACACCAGGAGTTTCGTTTTGATCACTTTCTGCTTGTTTGTTAAAAAAAAACACACCATATTTAAAACAAGCTTTCCTTAAGACCGTATGGGCTCTGAACCGGTGCTTCTCGAACTTGAATGGGCACAGACACTACCGGAGGATCTTATTAGAATATGGACCCCGGCTCAGCAGGTCTGGGTGGAGTCTATAATTTTGCATTTCTAACAGGCTCCCTGGTGATGCCTATGTTCTGGTCCTGTGGTCAATACCTTAAGAAGCAAGGATCAAATACATAATTTTCAAATTGAATGTAGTAACTAAGTTTTGAAAAATACCTCTCTCACCTTGAATCCCCATATCTTTACTGTGCTGTTCTTATGGCCCATTTAGCTGATTTCACTTTATTATAGCCATGTTATACATTAGAAGTCATCTCCTTGAAGACGGAAGCCATCTCTTCCTTATACCTTTATATTTTTCCTAATAAACTTCATACTGCTAGCCCATAGTAGGTCTTCACAAATGTTTGTTAAATGAATATATGAGTAAATTGCTGGGCAAAGCAAAACTATAAGACTATATTCCAGGGCATGGTTAGGCCCCTCAGAGAAAATGGAGTCCAGGAAAAGACATAAAGGTGTTGTGTGGAAACTTGGCTCCCCCAGGAGTGGACCTCATTGCCTAAGGAGAGAGGCCATTTGGAACTGACTGGACCGAATGCCCTTTTGGATGCCATAGGCTCCCAGTCATGCTTTGGAATGTGCCCCTAGGAAGGGCACATCACCTAGCGTGTGACAGTCACCATACACAGAGTTTTAGTTTTATGAGTCCCTGGGAAGTTCTTACTTCCATGTAATTATTCAAATGTTAATTATAGAACCCAAGAAATATCCAGGCTCTTAGTCTTTCTTCTTTACTTCCCCGTTCTCATTTCTTTTTGTCACTTTTCAACATTCTGGCACTCTCCATCCCGTCATAGACAGAGCTGTTGCTGAGAGCTTTCTGTAACAGAGAACGCTTCAGAGCGCTCTTCTTCCTGGGTGCTTCATGCACCTGCCACTGCCAGCCAGAATCTGAAATGTCTTAGCCGCCTGCCCTGTGCCCCCTTTCCAGTTTTATCTTTCATCCTTTACCACCACACACCCCTCTCCCCTCAAATGGGCTGTCTTCCACTCCCTGAGGCCTCTGTGTTTTAGCTTTTGCTATATGCTTTGCCTAATAGGCCTTCTCTCCCCCTAGCAAGCCCATACCCCTGGCCCCTGTCCAATCCCACTTTCCCCTGGGGTCCTCCTCACATCCCAGAAAAGCTAATCAGTCTTCCTCTAGGGTGCCTACCTCTTTGACCTACCTCTGTTTCTGCATTTATCTCATTGCATTATTGATGGACTCTGCCTCTGTCCCACCTGCCTTCTCCTTCGTGTCTTCAGTACCCAGTGGGCACTGAACTCGTGGTTGTTGAAGAAAAGAAATCAAAAGGGAAGTGCTTTGGCTGACCACTATTTATTGCAATCCCTCTTCCTTTCTGCTGGAAATTCAGAAGGAATTCACAGCGATCTAGCACCTACTATGTGCCAATTTCATGACTTCCCGATTTTACTTATTCTTCACAATTTCTCTCTATGGAAGGTGTTGTTACCCTCGTTTTATACACAAAGACATGGAGGGTCAGGCAAGTTAAATCCCGTGCCCCAGAGATTTCTGAAGATTTTCTCTGCAGAACTGAGGCCCAGAATTCAGGCATATGCTAAAAATTGGGGCCCTGGAAGCCTTGGTCCCTTTAAGTATGCACTGAAAGCATGTGCCTCCCTAATAAGGCTATTGGTTGGGTAGGGAGTCTGTCAATGACATCTGAGTCACTCATTCCTGAAAGAAGACTTCAGAAGTTGAATGGATTTCCCCTTTTTCCCATCCCTGCATTCATATGACTCAAACGGAGGGCACAGTAAGCAGGGAGCTAGCTGGCTGACTCGGTAGGTGACATTGAGGGTGGGCCGATATTTCTTAACCACAAGTAGCCAAATTATTTCCCCTTTCAGAAGAGGTTATTGCTGGTCATGCTCAAGTAGCCATCATTTGAAAACATTTTGAAGTGATTTCCTTTTTTTCTTTTTAAAGACAGTCATTTCACACTTGCCTGTCTAGTTTTTCTGATATATTGTACTTGTGGGTAATTGACCAACCTAGGACTGATGTAAACACAAACTCACTTAGGACCTGTGTGATCTTGGACCAATTATTGAATGTCTCTGAGCCTCCACTTCCTCATTTAGAAAATATGTGCCTGAGAGCACGTATTTGTGAAACCAGGTGCTGAGCCTGTGATAGCGGCTCACAAATATTTGCCCAACCTGAGGTCCTGGGTCACCTAGTCTTCCCCAACACTTCTCCTTCATCTCAGTTCTACTCAGGTGCTGACTGAAGTGCTCAAGGAATTCTAGAAACTGGTTGGATAGAAATTATAAGCACATATTAAATGACAAACCTGAATATTTAAATAAGGATGCCCTTTGGGATTCTCTTTCCTCTTCAGGCAAACGTGGGCCACAGTGAAATGAAGTGGAGGTGAAATAAAAATTAATGAAACTCACACATTCACTAAGGATTTTTCTAATTGATTTGAGAGAGAGAGGAAGGTGGGGGGAGGAGAGAGAAAGAGAGAGACATCAATTGGTTGTTCCACTTATTTATGCATTCATTAGTTGATTCTTATATGTGCCCTGACCAGGGATTGAACTTGAAACCGTGGCATATGGTGATGATGCTCTAAGCAACTGAGCTACCCGGCCAGGCCTCACTAAGGATTTAGAGCAGATTGGACCACTAGAATCTGAACTCTTGTTCACTGTTTGTTTGTTCCGTTTTCTTTAATGCCCCACACTCACCTATGGTACTCTCTGGTTGAGAGGTCCAGATCTGCCTGGACCTCTTTTGGGTGGGTATCAAGAAAGGAGATGTAACTTATTAAAGTTACAAACTCATTCTTAAAGATACAAACTCATTCTTAAAAGGATGAAGACTTTGGGGTGACTCAGCTGCTTTTCTTAATCTAGTAAATTTTACTAACAAAAACTGCCACCCTGATGAACTGGTCTCCCCGCGGTGGCCTCAGCTTTCCTTGAGGAGCCCCCCATCATGTTTGGCATTTGTTATGTCCCTCGTTGGTTTCTGCACACAAACCTTTAAGCCCGAAGGTGGTTAACTGTCATGTGTTTTGGAAGAAAGATTGTGGAGATGTTAAAATTAAACTCTAGTCACTGCTGTTTACCGCATGGGATTTTAAATCATGTGATCAAAAGCAAACTAGAAGGTTGATTTTGATCATTCAGGCATTGATTTAGATAATTCAGTTATTCTAATAGTCTCTTCAGGGAACACAAAGTGAATGAATCTGTTCTGTTACGGTGGCGAGCATTTAATCCAGGGAAATTTGTTTGTGTAAAATATAACGTGTATTGTGGGGGCCACAGTAGACCTCAGTGGTGTCTGGCTGTGAGATCTTGTTGGATAAAGTAAGAGATCATTTTGGCTGGAGGATGTCAGGACCATTTATGTTACACAGCGGGTGCTAAATTTGCCCAAGGGTGAGTTGTGGTCTGTGTAAAGCCTTGACATGTTTTGTAGGAGACAGGGTGACTATGGTCTTACACACTTCATGAATGGACATAGACCTATTTCACTGGACCATCCAACATGAATGTCTAGAAGGCTTTTCTGTGGCCTCCAGGGCAGGCACCACCCTTGGCCTTGCTCCCTCCTGGACTGCTAGGAACTGTGTTCTATGTTGGGATCTCTCTCCATACCACAGGACTTAGGGCTGGCAGGTGACTTGTGGACTATATTTTCTGTGAGAACCTGTGCCCTGGGCTCAGGGGGACAGAGGGACAATCACTATGGTTCAGGTCTTCACCTAGATGTGATCAGCAAGGGAATGAGCCTAACTTCTAATCTTAGTGTCTCAGTGAGCAGCAGCTCTAGGTATTCAAGTACAGTAAGACAAATAAAATGCCCCCCTCTTTAATCTTATCATCATAGTAATATACATTTATTGTGGGAGATAAACACTGATATGAAAATAAGAAAAATCAAATCATCCATAATCCCACATCAAAGATAATCTCTATGAATGTTTTGGCATGTATTCTTTATATATTCTAAATATAAAATTAGATCACATGCTGGTTCTACTTTTCATTTACATACCCAGCAAATATTTTTGGGAGACCCCAAAGTGCTGTTGTTCACAGTGGAACAAGACACAGTTGGCCTGTAGAGAACTACAGTTAGTAGGGGAGAGACATTATCACAAATATCCAACCCTGACTTCAACAGCTCCTGAAGCAGTGGGCATGATGCAGAATCACAGGATGCACACCCACATCATGAACATACAGTGTGCTGGGGACGCTGGCCTAGAGGGAGCTCATCTGTGGAGGGGGTACTCCTCTGCTCGGCCTACCATAACAAAATACTACAGTCTGTGTAACAACAAAAGTTTATTTTCTCACAATTCTGATGCTAGAAATCCAAAATTGAGGTGTCAGCAGGGTTGACTCCTTTGAGGGCTGGGAGGGAAGGATCTGCTCCAGGTCTCTCCCCTTGGCTTGTAGAAGGCTGTCCTCTCCCTCTGTCTCTTCACATCTTCCCTCCAAGCATGCCACTGTGCCCAATCTTTCCTTCTCACAAGGACACCAATCATATTGGATTAGGACTTACTATAATGACCTTATTTTAACAATGAACTCTATAAAGATCCTATGCCAAATAAGGTCACATTCTGAGGTAATAGGGTTGGGACTTTAATATGTTACCTTTTCGGGGGGGGGGAACGGGTGATTCAGCTCCAAACAACATCTTTCCCTTGAACTTTGCCTCCATGTCCCTTGCCCAGAGTTCTTCTACCAAAGGCCACAACCAGCAGTGGGGCCACATTTGTTCCTGGACCATAGGTGCCACAGTGCTCAGTGACTCTGTCACTGTACTGAGCTCAAAACCATGGAGCCACCCACCCTTCCATTCAGGAATGACTTCAGCAATCCCAGAGCAAACGGTGATCTTAGAGGGTTGGAGGTGGGCGTGCTGGTTGTCTGTGGGGCCATATCAATATCCCTCTTGCAGCTCCTTTCACACAGTTGGTGAGGGGGGAGTGTTGAAAGGGCTTTTTTTCTTTCCTTTAGAGGTTACACTACCAACCCCACTTTCTTAAGCATTCTAGTTCCCAGGAAAGAAATGGATTGGGTTGATTTCCTCTGGGTGAACTGATTTAGAGTGATGAACTACTTTTTTTAAATCCTCAAATGAAGATATATTTATTGAATTTAGAGAGGGGAAGGGAGAGAGAGAGAGACAGAGAGGGAGGGAGAGAGAGAGAAACATTGATGTGAGAGAGAAACGTTGATCGGTTGCCTCCTGTATACGCCCTGACCAGGGATCGAGCCCACAACTCTTTGATGTACCAGGATGATGCTCCAGTCAACAGAGCCACGCAGGCAGGGCTAGAGTGGTTAACCTTTAATTCAACAAATATTTATTTAAAAATTATCATTTGGTCCCTGACTGGTGTGGCTCAGTAGGTTTGGGAAAGCCCCCCAAAATGAAAGTTTGCCTGTTTGATTTCTGGTTGGGGCACATGCCTGGGTTTGGGGTTTGGCTTCTGGTCAGAACACACAAGAGAGACGACTGGTCGATGTTTCTCTCTCACATCACTGTTTCTCTCCCTCTCTGTCTCCTTCATTTCCCCTCTCTCTAAAATAAATAAATAAATAACTAAAAGCTTCAAAAATGTATATCATTTGGTAACCACCCCCAGCAAGCCATGTTAAATGTTTTGCTATCCTTACCGTATATCTGTTCTTACTCTAACTTTCCAGAGTGGCAATTACTTCCCCTACATTATGGGCAAGTCATCTAAGGTAAAAGTTGACGTGCAAAGTATAATCCAGACCATTCTCTCTCTTCCCCTGCCCGCCATCCCCTTGGGTTCAGGCTGACCAGTATTGCCATTCCCCAAACTCAAAGGGTCCAGACATCTTGCCCAAGAATGCTCCCTGCTCTCACAGTGACAGAAATCCCCTGAACTGGTTGGTTTTGTGGCCCTTTTCCTTCAAGTCCTTTCTAGCTGACTTATCTTTGGAATGCCCTCAGGCCCTTTCTCTTTTTTGTGGCAAAACTTATACTCATTTTTCAATATCTAGCTCAACTGTCCCTGGACACCTCCCCCTACCCCAGTCAGATGCTCACTGTTTTATTTCCCCTTGGTGCCCTGTAAACGTCTCCAGTGTGACACGGATCATGTGGTTTCCTCATTGCTTTTGTTGGTGTCTTAATCTAGACCATTGCTCTTTTCCAGAACAAGGTCTATTTTTTCTTCTTTTGTCTTCCCAAGGTCTATTTTCTCATTTTTTTGGAAAATGTGTCCAGCACAATTTCCTGTCTGAAATCATTCTGCTTTCTGATCCTAAGCTTTTTTAAGTTCCTCTTCTTTTCTCTTTTTCTTTCTGACTGCCATCTCAAATACCCTGCTCACTTCTACAGTCTCATGCTCCCTAACCTCCTCTTTCTTTGGCTTGCCATATAATTCTCACTGAGGCCCTGTTAAATTCTGTGTTTCCTTAGAATAAGTTTTACTTTTAGTTGTCTTATAGGGAAGGCAGATATTGCATTTCAAAACACAATATTAAATTGTGTTTCTTAATCCCCATCACAAATTCAGGTTTTGTGCTGGGGGAGGGCCTCTCATCCTGGAGGTCCCCAGCACTATAGGAATTACTTAGGTAGGAATTAGGCCCATGTTTTCTTTATTAACTGCATTACCAGGCAGAATAAAGAGCTTGGAATATTTCCAGGTTGGAAAAATATTCTCACACCAAGAAGCCTACTCCTAAACAACAATGATGCTATGACTTTGGCTGCAATTGCTCCTTGTGTACTCATAATTAATGCCTCTGTTGCTTTAAAGCACCTTGGAACAGAAAAATACTGTACAACTGAGACTTGTATTAAATTCTAAATGGAGATGGCATGGAGATAATCTGTGAATAACCAAACACTGAATTAATATTTCAGTAAATAAATACATTGTTCTTTTCCTTTAAACACAAAATAAGAAAAAGCCTACCTGTTTTTTCTGTGCGCTGCCCCCTGCCAGCACATGTTACTCAAGAATTTGATGTAAGGGAGCCCAGGGCACTGACCTGTACGCCTCCACACTGTTTGTGCTGTTGCCCTGGACACCGGGACACAACCCCTGTCTTTCCAAATCAGCTCACCTGCTGAGTAATGGGCTGGCTGAGGGCCTGACTGGCCCCTCCTGGCTCCCTGAAGCATCAGGCTGCATTTCCTCTCTGAAGATTAGCTGTGGTTTTGGTCAGGAACACTGAAGGAGTTTCTACCCTTCTCTTGGTCCTTAGAATGAGAGACTATCCAACAAAATAGTTAGATCGTTGGAAACGGGGAAGACATCGTGCCCTTTGCCCTGAGGCCAGAGTGGCAGGTATCTGCAGAAGTTGTGTAGAGACAACACTCTAGGAGCCTGGCTTTCTCACACCATCCTCCTTTCCACAAATTCCTCTATGAGTCTTAACTAGTACCAGAAAAGCTGCAGCCTTGTGGAGAGGAAACCCAGAGTACAAGGACCATTTCCTCTTTAGAGTGATTTTCTACTGCAATCAATAAAGTGTGATGAGGCCTTGCAGGCATTTTTGCTCTGGGAGTGGTGGGTGGGGGCGGAGTGTGAGTATTCAGGCCGTGCGGAACCTGCAGCGGGTGACACATGGTAACCTTTCCTTCTGGCACTCCCAAGTGGAGGCGGGAGGTATGAGCTGCTCGTTGAGCTCAGGGTACTTGCTATTTCCAGACAGCTCGGCTTGGACATGGCCAGACTGCCCAGACATTTTTCCTTTAGTGCCTCTATGAACAGAAGACCATGGAGATATGCCCTGGGGGCTCCAACCTAAGAATTGTCTTCCCAGGTTCATAGTGTGAATGTGTGTTTGCTTTCTTTTCAATGAAACCACTTTCTTGAAACAATCCCAAACTTAACAGAGAAATTGAAAGCAGAGTGCAAAGAACATTTTTTTTTCTCCTGAATCATTTAAAAGTAAGTTGCCTAGATATTTGTTTCTTCTCCCCAGTAATCTATATTTTATTACCCTTTTCTGATTTTAGCAGGCAATGTAATAAAAGTTTGACAATGGCATTCTTTTTTTATAGTGAAAAAATTTTTAAATTATTATTTTTTCCTTGGCTATTTTATTTTTTTCTGGTTGTACTGACATGTAATTGACATACAACATTCTGTTAGTTTCAGGTGTACAGGATCATGGCTTGATGCGTGTATATACTGTGAAACGATCCCCACAATAAGTTTGGTTACCAGCCATCATCTCACATAGTTCCAAAGTTTTTCCTTGTGATGAGAACTTTGAAGATCTACTCTCTTACCTATGTATTTGTATTCTATGGAAATACCAGCTGGATGATAGCAGTGACTTCTGAAAAGGGTACTGAGATCAAAGGGGAGGGCAGGATACTTACATTTTTCAATGAATAGTCTCTGTATTGTTTAATTTTTTCCCCCAATAAGAATATATGCATGCATTGCTAGCTTGTTTTAAAAGTAAATGAGAAGGTCAAAGTAACAATGAAAAAAATTAAGATTAAGTTGCTGGCATGATGCCCTTCATAAAAAGAGATTCTCCTGCATGGTCCCAACAGACCCATCCAATCGGGGAACTAACCTAGCTACATGACTGCCATCTATATCTGCACACTCACGTTTCTCTAATTGTCCCCGTAGTGTCCTTTAAATCAAAAGGATCCAATCGCGGGCCCCTCTGGGTCACAGTGGCTCCGTCCCCTTAGCCTGCATGAATGCCTCTCTTGCCTTGCCAGGCCAGATGACTTTAACACTGAGTTGTTTAAGAAGGAAAAGGAAGGGAAGGAGGGAGATTTATATATAAGTAATATTACATATATATATATTATTGTTGTTTTGGTATAACACCTCCAAAGAGTGCCCCAGACTTTAACTGAAATATTTGAGTAAAGTTTGTCCTCTCTGGGAAGCTGCCCTTTCCTTCAAGGCCAGCTGCCTGTGTCTTCATGTGGAAAAAGCCCCAGTGCCAGGGCACATGACCCTTGCCCCCACTAAGGCCCCCTTAGGGCAGATGTATAAATTGGACATCCACAGGCAGTGGGCTCCAAAATCAGTCTGCCTGGGTTCATCTCCAGGCCTGCTACCAAAAGCTGTGTGACCTCAGACAAGCTAATACATTCTTTGAGCCTCTGTAGACAGAGAGGGTAAAGGAAAGAACTGTATCATAGTATTTCTGGAGTACTGCATGAGCCAAGACACTTTAAGCACAGTGTCTGGCACATGGTAAATACCCAATAAATGTTTGCTCCTGTTAATACAGCTGCATTTATCTTAAAGATGTCTACCACATCCTGGCTGGGGGGCCCAGGAAGCCATGTGGGAGTTAGTCTGTGGCTTCAGGTAGCCCCTGGCACACAGCCTTGGGCACCTGTGGGTGTGTTTATCCAGTTTCAAAGGCTAGGGATGGCTTTCTGCCTCTTCTCAGGCTCAAGGAGCAGGGAATAAACAGCGAGAACATCGGGCCTCCTTACTTCTTCCTTCCTTCCCTGGCCTGCACCTCTCCCCACATCCTGGGGAAGAGCAAAGCAGCAGATGGGGGAAATGAAGCAGGACCAGGCTGAGCTGGTTCCCAACAGCACCCACCTCCCTGTGCTGCTAAGGTAGCATGCTGACATCCAGAGCCTGGCCACGTCCCTAGAGAGCTGAGACCACAAATAGCTTTCTCTTTGTTCTGGTTCCTTTATGTCATGGCAAGAAGGCAGGACCCTGAGGCTGAAAACTCCCCCATCCCAACCCCTCTCCCCTGGGACAGAGGTTTCTCTACATGGGAGTATAAAAGTTCCATCCCTGGCTCCCAGCCTGCCCCTAAAAAGGCCACCTGCTCCTTCTACAGGGCAGTGCCACTCTGGGAGTTTTTCAGGACAAACTCAGTCTGCTGGGGTGTTTAGGGGGGTGGGGTTTGTGTGAGAGACTGGGGAGCCTGCTTTCCGGATGAGGTCATTGCTCCTTGAATTATTACCTCGCTTTCCTTGGCCTGAACAAGCAGCAGGAATGTCTTGGAGTGGTGTTTGTTTGTGAAACATGAAATCCCTGCCTAGTTACGCCCCAGCAGGCCAGCTTTCCTCCAGACCCTGATCCCTCAGAAGTTCCTCAGTCTTCAGTCCTGTAGGTGCAGGTGTCTGTTACCTGCTTCCAGACTAAAGGGCCAGCTTCAGTCCCCAGGCCAAAGCATGTGGCAGGGCCAGCGGTCTCCAGGGCCAGTCTGCTTCATAGGTTTCATGTGAGGGCTAATTTTGCTGGTAGGGAGTGTAGGCAAGAGGCCAGGGCAGCATGTGGCAGCATTTGGCAGCTCCTGGAGAAAGCGAGCCGTTTGAATTCACAGTGAAGTCCAAGGATGGTCACCACCCTCCACTTCCTGCCTGTGAGCCAGGGCTGCTGGCTGCATTGGCCTGGCTGGCAGTGTGGCTGCCTCAGGCTGCAGGCACTGGCCCCACAGACCACACCAGGGGGGAGCAGGTAGCCTGGAGCCCCTGTCTGCCAGCCACTGGTGCGCCTGGCCCCAGGAGTCTGGCCCTGGACTCTGACAATGATTCTATTTTCGGTTCCTGACTAGCTCTTCAGCCCTCACTCCTGCCTGAGCTTCCTGAGTCATTTCTCCCCACTCCCAGCCCAGCTTCCTTTTGAATGGAGTGGATTTTCATAACACCATATGTTAGAGAAGCAATTCACAATTTATAAAACCCTTTTATGCACCAGCTCTCTTCTGATTTTTCATCAGCCTGTGAGGCCCACGCACAAGTCATTTAATCCATGTTGAGGGGCAATGGAGCCTCAAAGAAACTCAAGCAGCTTGACTAACATGAAACATACCATGCATATGAACATGGGCACATGCATGCACACACACAGGCACACTGCAGGTCTGCGAGTCCGTGTGGGGCTGAGTCTTAGAACCGGGCTTCCTGCCTTGAGTCTGGTGCTCATTCCCATCACCCTTCATGTCCAGGTGTCCATGGTATATGGTGCCAGCAAGTAGGATTCTTTCCTTTCCTTTCTTCTCGGAGGACATTTGCTGCCAGGGAGTATTGCACTTTGAATCCAAGGAATTTAGAATGCTGGTGGGGGACAAGCCTGACTCTAGACAAAGTGGAAAAGGTAGCCAGAATTTGCTTCCCCATTTGGGGTCTTTCTAACCCCTCCTTCCCTCAGCATTTCACCCCTTTCTTTCTCGGTACCTCCTGGTACCTAAGGAAATCTCTTGTCCATTCCCTCACTCCCCTACTCTAAGGCACAAGTGACTGGTAACAGTTCAAACAGTTGCCCGTCCACACCTCAGTACACCTTTTCAGTTCTGTAGTCTATGCCTCAATGTATGAGACAGGCACACTCAAACACATTGTCTGCAGGAGGAAAGTCCACATTTTTAATAAGTGGTGTAGCTTCAGCAAATGACCAATGAAAACAAACACTGGTCACAGTACTGAGTGGGTCCTGGAGCCCCCACTTGCCCCTCCGTAGTGCCAGGCATCACCCACAGCTGCTGATCTGTGGGGAGGCCTGCGAGAGTCCCAGGGGAGGGCTGAGCACCCAGGGCCGAGGAGGGATTACCAGCCAGGTGGGAGCAATGCAAGGCTTTCTCACACGCCCTGCCTACCGGTACATGCCAGTTACAGATCAATACCAATGATTTTGTTTAATCTTTTCTAGAATGTGTGAAGGAAGAGACTACATTTCCCTTCCCACTACTCAGGACACACTCTCCATGACATTTAACACTGCTCGAGTTCCCACAGCCAGTGAGTGTTTCCAGCAGTCGGGGAAGTTCGGAGCTTGGGGTGCCCAAGATGGAAGGCCCTGGATGGGATAAAGGAGGTGGGAGCCCTGGGCAGGCAGAGGACACCCGGCGGGCTCAGGCCCCACCAGAGGTCCAGGAGCAGAGTGTAGGGCAAGGAAGAAAGGAACAGAAAGAACAGGTGTGTGTGTAATGTGTGAGTGTATGTGTGTAAGTGTATACATGTGTATGTATCTGTATGTACGAGTGTGTGTGTGTACACGTGGACTGCTGGGAAGATGGCAGAGGCTGAGGGCGGAGGACACCGAGAAACCAGGAACAAGCCTGCCCTCCTCACCCTTTTGCTGTGGCCAGAACTAGTCCTGAGTGAAACAAAGGATCCGTTTCCATTGTTTGCTTTGCCTCTTGCCCTGTATCTGAATGCTGTCACCCAGAGAATGTGATCCCACTTGCAGCGCTAGCTGTGGCACTTTAAAAATACCTGTGCCTTGTTCATCAGGGTTCCTAACTCCTGATGCTCCCCTATACTCCTGCCCCAACAATTCCAGGCTGTGTAGAATCCTGAGCTCTGTGGAGCCTGATGTGGAAGTGGGGCCTCTCCCTGAGGTTGCCTGGGGCCCAGATGGAGTACAAAACTTCGGTCAGCACTTGGCCAGAATTCTAGGTACATCTTATTTGGGGCTGTGCAGGATCCAGATCCCCCATCCTTCCTGGAAAAGCACAGGCCCCTCTTAAGCCAACAGGCAAAGGCCTGGCTGCTTGCCCCCTAGGGAGGGGTGTTTAGCTTCACAGCGACCTGTGCTCTGAGGGGCCAGCCCAGGGCTGAGGACTTCCGAGCTCTTCTGGAGTGAGAGGGAAGGAAAGAACTTCCCTGCTTGGCTCCTCCACAGCCCCCAACAGGGGCGAGGAACCAGGTCGGCACTGGCCAGCTGCCCTGTCAATGGACGTGCCACATGTTACCTTCCTCAGCTTCTACTCCCTGGGCAGCACACGTCTTTCACCAACCTATATGTCTTTCCCAACAAAGGACATTAATAGGTGTGAGTCTGGTCCTAGGTCCAAACTGACTGCCCCCTCCCATTTCTTTTTTCTAGGCATGTGGCCTTGTCTGCAGAATGAGATCTCTCTCCCTGGGTCCTGCGGTGATGCATTTACCCAAAACCTCTCAAAAGAGGCTGACGTTCTTATAAGAAATTAAAAACTAAATGGAATTCTAATCTTTAGGCGATTCATCTTCTATTTTTTCTTACTTGTCCCTAGGTCTCTGCCAATTTAGAGTCAATGTGTCACGTGATTCCTTTTAAAATTGGGCTCTGGCTGCTGTTGCTTTTCCTACCCACTGCCCATCTGCCTGCTCTGAAGGCAACCCAAGTACGGGGAGGGGTAGGGGGGACTGCCACAGAGAATGCTCAAGTAAGAACTGAAATATTTGACTGGACTTGGTCCTAACACAGGCGACTGATTTTATTACCCTAAATGTCCTGGAAACCCTGTGGCCTCTGATGTTAGAAGACTCCCTGCTTCGGCATTCCTGGATTGCCCTCTGTAGCTAGCCCTGGCATTTTCTGCAAGTGGCTGGGATGTGAGTCACAGTGGGCAGTCTCCAGTGAGGCTGACCATGAAATGAACACAGAGGAAAAAAGCGGCATCGTCTCTCACTGCAGGGGTGAGAGGCCAGCAGGCTGGCAATGGCCTCCGGACCCCTGGGGTTTGTGGCAGGGACTAAGGGGTCAGCATCAGCAGGGAGGAAGGTGAGCCCAGAGAGGACAGGTCAGACCAGGCTAGGTCCCACCAGAAATGGCCCTGGCATTGATTTCTGGGCAGGGCCAGTAAAACAGATATTGCCTTAGGATGAAAAGAACATGCTGAGTTCTTTCTCACAATCCTTTCCATTTACGTAAAGGAGCAATGAGGTCCATGTGCACAATTCTGTCCGTTTGTGAAAGCCTTCTTTCTCACTCAGTGAGGGAGTCTCAGACATACTCTTGTGGTTTATTAATGTCACAGACAAAGCATATTTTATTTTTATTTGAATTAACCAATGAAAATGTTTTATATAATATACATACTTCATCATGAAATATTTAAATTAAAAACAAATAAGCTAATTCCATCCTACAGAAATCTCCAGCTACCACATACAAACAGAGGACATCAGTTATAAATTAAATAAGTTAAAATAAATAGTCAGGATACTCTGATTGATAGGTCCAGCAGAAAAACCCCGCTTGCTCTCTAACTTTGTTCCTGGCTCCATTATCTAGTCCTTTGAAACTAGACCCTCATTGAAACAGCACTTGGTACCCTAATCTCCAAATCGTATTCGGATGCAAGGACTGAGTGTGCAGAATCTCAACAGTTGCAGAGCAGAGATCAGCAAGGTGAAAGGCAGAAGTCGAAGCCTCTTCATACCCCCTCACACACCTTCTCACAGTTCACACGGAGACATGGACACAGATAACTTAGCAAAAAGCAGCACGTGGTCACAGGGCAGCAGCAGGTGAATAGCAGTTGAGTCCAAAACCAGTAATGTGGCCAAATTCTTCTTTGTACCACGACATGGCAATTTCCAGCCTAGTCTTAGATGAAATTTCACCACAGAGTGTCAGGTTTTGTTAAATGAGTTGGATTAATTTAAGCCTCTGAAATAGTTGAGATAATTTAAGCTTCTGGGGGGAGACTTGAAACCACAGATGACAGTACACAAAGCATACATCCCTGGGCCCCTCCCTCCACAGGCAGGTAACACTAATTGATCCCTGCACTCCTTCCTCTCAGACTCTACTTCCACACAGAACTCCACACAGCCTCAGCCAATCCACTGTGGTTGGTTAGCACTTGAGATCAAAATTATTTACTATCCTCAGTCCTTTTCTATGTTCTGAACTACTCTGTGTGAAGGAGGAGATATAACACAGGCATTGAAGCCTGGCACCTATATGGTTAGGTGCCTTCAGACTAATCATTTAACCACTTTAAATGGTACGTATTAAATGGGGAAGGCCACCTAACTCAGAGCTGTTAGAAAGACTGGGACCATGCACATAAAGTGCTCCTGCTCGGATGCAGGGGGCATTTCGTAAGTGATAGCTATCATCGTCATATTACCTTTAAGGCTACTGATGTTGGCCACGGAGTTGATAACGACATTCCCATTAAAAGAAGGAAAGCATAATATTATACCTTAGGTGGAACTATATGAAATCGATAATCAATTGGCTTTGACCTACAAAGATGACAATTTCTTCTGGTTTAACCTAACGCATAATAATGTATTTCATTCAAATCACTTATTGTTGCAACTTTATGAAATCCTTCCCTTTGAAGATTGCTCCCGGAGACATACTCCTCCTACTCAAAACCTTCCTCAGATCAGTTGTGAGGGTAAGAAAGCAAGGAGTCTGGTGGAGAAGTGGAGGAGCTGGTACCTAGTTCCACTGTCTGATATCTAGCCACACAACCTGTTGAGGCCTCTCCTACCTGGAGACTGGAAACAATTGTGAAGAGAAGAGATAATGGATAGGAAAGCACTTTCAAAAGTTGAAATCATCATACCACAGTACCACTAATTCCACTAGACTATGCCATTTCAGAAAACATTAGCATTCAACATTTAACTTTTAATCATATTTTTCTATTAAAAAACCGTACATAAAAGAATAGAAAATTCATGCAGTCATGCCAAATGATGATCAAAACCCATCCTGACATTAGTCTCAGGCAGATATTTGCACTAAGTCAACATACAGTGTTTTGTCACTGAAAACTGCACCCCTCAGAACAAAATCAGTGGGACAACAGGAGCAGTGAGAACCACTGTGTTTACAAGTGCCTCAAACACCAAGCTCTAAATTTATGCCAGAAATCACACACAGTAGAAGGGCTCACAAGGAAGATGGAAGAATCCCCTGCTTCCTTCCTTGGGGGTCTTTAACATAGGCTGGGAAAATTTTATTTTGGTCTGATTTTGCTTAAAGATAGCAATATAAACTGATGACTTCCCGAAGTCGCTTTCAGACCAGGGCCTTTAGCGATTCTGAGAAGGAACAATTTTTCTTTGGCCTTCGAGGGAAGTTCCTTTTGTGAGTCGTGAGCCCGGTGATGGGTAGGGAGGGAGGACTCGGTGTTCAGACCAGCGACGCGCGGAGGTAAGTGCGGCCCCACGCTGGCCCAGCTTTCTCCCCGGGCGGTGCATCTCGGCCACCGCAAGGCACCGGGGAAGGCCGCCTTTAGTCAGCCTCAAAGGCGCTGTTGGTGGCTCCCACGTATTCGGATTTCTTCTTGTGTCTCGTCCACATCTTCCGGAGGATGCTGGGGACGCCGCACGACACGCTCCCCGTCAGCGGCAGGGAGGCTTCTGCTCCCTGCGGAAGGGCTGGGGACTCTTCAGCCACCTTCTTGAGATGTCTGGATCTAAAGAAAAGCCGGGGGTGGGTGGGCAGGGCGCTCACTTCCCGGAGCCGGGCTTCTGCTGTGTGCTCTGAAGAAGAGCAGCTGCGCTCTTATTCCCCCGTGCTCACGCTCCCTGTGACCAGGACGGAGGGTCCCCGGTGGGACACAGGCAGGAATGACTCTGCCTGGGGGGTCCCCGGGAGGAAGGTGAGGGAAGGAGACGGCCTTGGGCACACTGGTTTATGGACCTCAAGTTCTGCTCCTGTCCCAAGTTCCACTTTCCCACCCCTCCCACCTCCGCTCGAACAATCTCGCTGGGAAGGGGGGATGTCCCAAAGCCTTGGCTATTGAAAGACCGTGAGCCCGGGGGTTGAACCCTGCTCCCCGCTTACTGTGTGACCTCGGGCGAGGGGCTTGACCTCAACCAGCCTCCGTTTCCTCCTCTTCAAAATGGGGCTTTTGTGAGGAGAAAATAAAGCACTTGGCACACTGTAGGCCTCCATAAATGCCCGTTTTTCTCCTCACTTTCTCTCCGAAAGTGAGAGAAATGGCCTTGTCAATATCCAGGGCCCGGGGACAAAATGAAATGAGAATGTCTGAGCTTGGAGAGAAGGGACCCATTCGGGAGCCTTGGCAATGCGGCTGTGTGGGCTGGTAAGGTCGGTCTCCTCAGGCATAGTAACTTTTTGCTGGCCTACTTCGGCAGTCACTCAAAGTCATTGCTGCTGAGAGCAGTTTGCTACTAGAACTTTATATGATCCAGACGACTTTCTTAGTTTTTTTCCATTAGGTCCCAATACATTGAGTAACTTAACTTTTACAATTCTTTCTGGATGGCTTTCTTTTGCATAGAAGGGCTTTGCACAGGTCTGTTTCTCCCTGGACTCCCACAGCACTGAAGGTACGCACGGCTGGGACGGATGATTCAGCCAGTGTTCCCTCACACACCCGCCTCTAACGTGTTCTCAAGTGCATGTCAGTCCAACTACTGGACTCTAAGTTTCTCGAAAAATGATAGCAACGGTTTGTGCTAAGCTCTACACACGTTATCTCGTTCATCTCCATTTTTCGTTTGTTTGTTTGTTTTAGATAAATGAGGGCATGGAGTTCTGAATAACTTGCCTGAAGTCACAGCAAGGCAGTGGAGTGCCAGGCAAGCAGCACCACTTGGCTGGCGCCTGCAGCGTGGAGGAGGGTGGTGGGGACATAAATGGCCAAGGCGAGCTGAGTTTAAGATGACTGCCCGCCACCTTCCTAGTGTGCCACTGAAGGCAGTGAGGGGGATGCGGGGGGATTACCCACTCCTGTGAGCTAGCATCTGGCTCTGGATCAGAGGAAATGGTAACGTGGGGTGACGCATTGGTTTGAAACATACTTCTTTACCTTTGGGCAGGGGCCCTGAACCTGATTCAGGAGGCATTTCTGGCCTCAGCATGCCTGTGGGAAGCTCTGAATGGGGACTGTGATTACATTTATCTAATTAACCAAAAATCTTCCAAGTGACAGTTCTCCAGGTCTAAAGAGTGGCGTTAATGAAGTGGAAACCATCAGAAAGGCTTCAGCTTCATCCCAGGGAAACAGTTACCCAGGATGATTGCCCTCATTAAGAGGGAATTTGCAGCTGGCATGGATTTTGTGTTAGCATCTCGAGAGTCTGACAACCAGGCCACCTGTTACTCTTCTGCCGCTCGATCAGGAGCAGGTGGGGCGACCTGCGGGCAGGGGCTGGGAGGCACAGCACTTACCCTCTTGTCAGAACAGCTCTGTTCTCTGAGCCCGTGGCTGCCGCCTCCAGGACAGCTGTGGGGGCCTTCACCGAGATCCGGGCCACCGGGGGAATCTGGGTAGTGAGGAAGGGGAAGAGAATGTGAGGACGTAGCCGTGGCCCCAACTCTGGTACGGCTGGAGCTATCTGAAAGGAAGATGGCTAAACCAAACCACCGTCAACCCAGGGCAACAGTCCTTGCACTTGGGTGGGCATCAGACACCCCCGGAGGGCTTGTTAGCGCCATGCTGCACCCACCCGGGTGTCAATTCAGTAGGTCTGATGTGGGCCTGGGAATACACATTTCTAGCAAGTTCCTAGGTGCTGCTAGTACCGGCACCATGCTTTGAGAGAAAGCAACTCAGTCTTACCTGAGAACTTTGTCCCACTCACACCCCCAATGCCTGTGTCCCCTTTGTTGTCAAATAGTGCAGGTTCTTCCTTTGAAATATTGCCTCGATTTCTGCCATCCTCTCCATTTCCTCTGCTGCAGCCTTCAGGTCCTGTCACCTGGGGCCTTGTCAGCTTCCCCAGCTCCCTCCTGGATTTGTGGTGCTTCCCCACTGAGGGGCAGACGGAGGTCACCTCTGCAGCCTGCTCTTCAAGCCCCGTCAAAGGCGACTCCACCTCATCTATGCAGCTCTGCCTTCTTTCACCCTCACGGGTATACCAGCAGTCAGAGTCCCAGCAGGGCCACTCCTGCCTTTCCCAATGCTCATGCCCAGTTTCACATCTTCGCTCGGCTTTTCTTTCCCTCTCTGGATTGCGCCTCATCGCTGCCTGACCTTCAAGCCCACTTCCTCCAGGAAGTCTTTCCTCTGGCTGGTGGCCCAAACTGATTTCTTTGTCCTCACATCCCCACAGCACTGCGTGCCTGTGACATGTTTAGCAGCCCACCAGTTCTGTCTTTTCATGGTTCTCTACTTGTTTCATGAGTTTGCCCAGCTTCCTAGTCCCCAGAAAGGTTGCACAGTGTGTGGCAGGGCCTGGACTTAAGCTTTGGTGGCCCTCCTTGGCTTTGCCAACAGAGGTGGTGAGTGCTCAAGAAACATGTACCACAATGAAAATGAACTGATGGCCTAACCTGGGCCCGGTCCAGAGGCTGCCCTGTCAATGGACACATGCTATGCTTTGTTCCTCCACCCTAAGGCCCACTGAAGATTTAAGGTCACCATATTCCTGGAATTGCTGAGAAATTCCAGGTTGAGGACAGCATGGTTCACCTCTCCCCTCTCTCCCGAACAGGCCAGAGGTCGTGCACAGAGTTACTGTGCCACCTTGTGGCCTCTTGGGAGCTCTCCCTTCCCATCATGCCTGATGGGGGAGGGGAACATACACCCACCCGCCTTCTTCCCCATGGTTGGGAGTCTGACGTCTTTCCTTGCATCTCAGTGTTGAATCAGACTTAGCTGTGTGAGCTCTGAATTGCTCTCCAGCCTCTGATGAGCTGCAGCACCCCAGCCCCACTATCTCAGGCCCAGAGGAAAGGGTCATTTGTCCCGTCCTGGCCCACTGTGTGGTTCTCCTAGGGTAGGAATAACTTAGATAAGATACTTAGGTTAGATTTCCTGCTCAGACCAGGCACGAAGTGCTCACATCTCTGTACAGTTTGTTCCTTAAGGACGAGGGGCTGGGCCAGACAATCTGTAGGATCTTTCAATTCTCACAGGCACAATGCATGCATCTTGAGGGCTGACACTCACTGAGCACAGGGAGCTCGAGCCAACCTTACCTCCAGCCACGACCCTACCCCTGCTGTGCTACCCAGGGGGTGCCCAAGTTCATGCTCAGAAGGAGGTGCAGGAGACTCTATTTTTCAGAGAGACGCTGAGCTAGACCTGGACATGCACTACCCAGTGATCCCCTTCAGGGAAGGACAGGCAACAGATAGCTCTCAGCTCCCTCAGGTCTGTCTTAGCTGCAGAAGGGCCACATTGTCCAAGGTCACAATATTCCTCCTGGGGCACTCCACACGCCATGACAGGGCGAGGAGGGAACATAAAGACCTGGCCGTTTGGCTCTAACTTGGGACAAACTGGATGGGCAACACTTCCCCCCAGGAGTGGTCGGGCCTGTGTGGCAGTGTCACAAGTACTGATTCCTACTACACATCTCTAATCCTACACCCCAAATCTCAGAGTTGGCCCCAGGAGAACTTGAGCTGGAGCAGATGCCCTCCAGACACATCCCAGCCTGAGATGACTGGTGCTTTGTGTTTTCACAATGCTCGAGACCCCTTCCATCTCTTTCCCCCTGTAACTGCCTTTGGGAATCGGTCGGGCATTTCCTCTGGACAGGCGCCAGCCGTAAAAACGCTTCTTTCCTCCCGTGTTTGAGATGTCCGCTAGGTAACACCTTCTGTTTGCCTAAGAGCCGAATCTGGCAAGAAAGACAGCAGCCATCAGTGGTGTGCCACAAGGTGACAGATGATAAGAGCAAAGAACCCTCAGAACTGGCTCAAAGGACACTTAGTGTCTTGTTGTGGCAGAGACAGGGCACGGCAGATACAACTCCCCAGGCTTATATACTCACCAAAGACTTTCCATAGGCTCGACTCCCACACAGGTTTGATGACTTGGGTTCAGCAATGCCCCCTGCAAAGGTGAATGCAGGACACATTGCTCAGTGCACCCTGTTCTGCCTTCCTTGGGTCTGCATCGATTTTCAAAGCCAGAGATTTCTGTCTTTTTAAAAAATTATCTTTTATATATATATATATATATATATATATATATATATATATTTGAATTATAGTTTGTTTCAATATTATTCTGTGTTAGTTTCAGGTGTACAACATAGTGGTTAAAAAATCATATACTTTATCGAGTGGTCCCTCCAATGTTTCAAGTACCCATTTGGCCCATACAAAGTTATCACAATATTATTAACTGTATCCTTTATGTTGTACTTTACATCCTTGTGACTATTCCGTAACTACCAATTTGTACTTCTTAATCCCGTCATTTTTTTCATCCAGCCCTCCAAGCCCCTCCCCTCTGACAACCATCAGTCTGTTCTGTTTCTATTTTGCTTGTTTATTTTTTTTTAAGTTCCTCATATAAGTGAAATCATATGGCGTTTGTCTCTGACTTATTTCACTTAGCATCATACCGGCTAGGTTCATCCATGCTGTCACAAAAGGTAAGATTTCACTCTTTTCCATGGCAGGTTGGAAATTTCTAAAGGCCTTCTACCAAGCAGCAGAATCGAGCAGTAGGATCGGGCAGCAGGGTAACTGCTGAGGGGGTCATCTGCCCCCCCCGGTGCCCTTCCAGGGGGCAAGACCTCAGGTCTAATAAGTAGGTGCTCAGAGGATGTGCCCTCAGCATTGCCTTCCTTCCTAAGGCGCCAGATCACAGAGGTTATCAGGGATGACATCTTTACGGCTTGGGTCAATTATTTACCTTTCTGCTCCCGGACACCCCTCTGTGAGAACGGGCAGAGAAGTTCTGCCTGTGGTGGGAAGCACAGGATCGTAATGTGGAGGAATCGCAGCTTCTCAGAGCCCTAGAGATTGGCTACCTGAGAGATGCCTGAGGACCTTCTTGCCATGCGTTTATTCCCAGGGCCCGACCTACTTCTGAGTAATTTCTGCTCTGAAGTTTACAGCTTCTGAGAGTCCAGGTGCTGAGCTGAGGGAGCTGGCACTGGGCAGGGGAATGAGGGTAGGGGGAGGTGGCTTTCAGTGTCATCCTACCCTGGGATAGACATTCCAGGATGAGACCCCGTCCTATCACACTTCAGCATATAGGAGTAAAGCACCCTCACCCCCGGAAAACATCTCCATGCCAATTAGACAAAGTTACAAGACTGCCGCTATCAAACTGTGATGCACAGTGCTCTGGCAAAGGTCATGACAGCAGCTCATGTTTGGAGGATTTACTGTGCCGGGCACTGTGCTGAGTGTAAACACACACGTTATCTGATGCAACCCTCACCACAACCCCGACAGGGAGTTGTCATCAGAGCCCCCACTTTCTAGATGAGAGTCCTGAGGCTTTAGTAAGACATAACAATTTCGATGAGGACAGCAAACAGTCCTCTTTGATCCTGCAGGGCTGGAGAGACTAGATCCGGGGACCCCTTGCCCAGTCTGGGAGGAGTTGGCCAAGTGGATAGACCCAGGGAGGGCAGTCCACAGAGAGAAGAGTGTCCAGGGAAACGGTGTGTAAGGGAGAGGTCACAGGATTGCACAGTATCTCAGGGTTGCTCTGTGCATGGACTGGCAGGGACAGGAGTGTCATAGGAGGTGGCCCTGGAGACGTCAGCATAGGACAGGTCCTGGAGGGCCTTGGTCATGGTGCAGGTGGCGATGACAATGTTTAAAGAAGAAGAATGGCAGAAGCAGATTTTGGCTTTAGAAGGATCCTTCAGGTGGCCTCATGGAGGGAGGGGGACTGGTGGCTGAGCACCAGGGTTGGCTGCTACACACAAGGAATGATGAAGGGACACTGAGTCCAGGTAGCCTGTGGGAGGTCCCAAGGGGGAGGGGTGAGACACGTCCAGGAGCTGACACTGCAATGTTCAGTGTGTGAAGCGGTGGGTAGGGTAGGAGTGAGGGAGGGGAAAACACCCCGGGGGCTGGCAGGGAAGATGGATAGTGGCCCCAGCTGAGAAAGGGAGAGAGGTTTGAATGAGGAAGATGAGTTCCATTTGCAAAAATTGATTCTGCAGTGCATGAGGACATCTTGGTGGAGAGGTTCCACAAGTGACCAGTTCTCCCAGGCCCAGAAGGTGGGGTGTCTCCTTTCCAGGCACCTGAGGTTCACCTGCTCAAGGCCTTGTGTTGAGAGTGTTTCTTAGCTGGGCCTCTGCCTTCAGAGTCCCCACAATTTCCAAAATTTTTCAGAGAATCTTTCTCCCACGGGAGAAGGCTACAGCATCCAGAAGCTGTCTCCTGTAGCCCAGAAAAGAAACAAGTCCTCAGATCTGGGGTCCCTGGAGACACACATCCTCTGACAGGAGTATGGAAGATGATGCTGATGGCTGGTGCCAAGCCTTCCTGTGGAGAAGCCTGGGTCCAGCTCTGGCTCAGAAACCCTCCCTCCCATCCCCTTTAGAATCTATCAGATTCCAGGAGCTGAAGGCTGAATCAATGCCCAGCTGAATCTTTTCTTTTTTTCTTCTAAACCTGTCTAGCACATTCCCTGCATGAGCTGACTGCCACATGTTGGGCAGATTCTCTCCATTTCATAACTTACTGTTCTCCTCATTCAGAATAAAAGACTGACTTGGTCAGGTCAAGCTTCCATAAGCTACTTAGAAAGGAAGGAAAGTGTCCCCTAAAAGGAGACAGTTGGAAAGACATTATTCTCTGTGGGAAGAGGCGTTAACTAGGAAATCGGGAGATCCGAGATTTAATCTCAGTTTTGTTGCTAACGAGCAGTGCAACCTTGGGTAATTCACACCGTTTCCATGGTTTCAGTTTCCTCTTCTGTAAATTGGCAGGGGTGGGTGCAATAGATCAGTGGTTCTCCACTTTCTGTGGGCACTGGGATCAGCTGGGGGGTATTAAAACACCTGTGCTGTGCCCCACCCTAGCATTTCTGATTCAATAAGTCTCAGGTGGGACCCAATGTTTGCATTTCTAGCAAGTACCCAGGTGATTCTGCTGCCTCAAGGACCCCACTTTGAGAACCACCTATTAAATCATCTGTAAATCCTTGCTAATCAATTGGTTGTCCTCAGATCAACATCCTCAGCATCATCTGGAAGCTTACTAGAAACATAAAATCTGGGGCCTTCCTCAGTCTTTCTGAATTGGAATTCTGCCTAACAAGATTCTCAGGTGATGCTTTTGCACATTAAACTTTGAGAAACGTGGCTCTAAATTTACTTTATGATTTTGTAGTGAAGATATTCTCTTTTTCTCATTCTACACACACACATGCACCCACCCACTCACCTATATATAGACAGAGAAATTTGTCTCCTCTTAATTTGCAAGGCAAATTGTGGTTTTCCTAATGCTTTCATTCTACATACATATGTAATCATCTAACTAGAGCATATAGATTGCTTTATACATTCCTCTAGTAAGACCATAAAAACAGGATCAGGATGTCAGTGGTCAAAGAAACTTTAGAGGACAACAATGGATGAAGGGACATACTCAATGGAGTTCTATTTCCATTTTTGTAACATACAAAATTGTTGCCCCGCAAAAGCTTTGCGAAGGATATCCCAGACATTCCATTGTGTATTTTTGGAGTTAAAATATGAATAATTTTAGGCTGTGGGCATAGCAGACATAACCTAAACCAGCAATTAAAGGCAAAATACCATCGCAGACTTCGGCGAGCTAGAGGGAAGGTGCGTGTTGGACTGCTTGAGGTGGAAGCCATTTAGAAACATAGTGTGAAAGGTTAAGACTATACTGTTTCCAGCCTTTGAAACAAATTTGTCACAAAATTCTTTTTATAGGGTGTTGAACTAGCCTAAGTCATTTAAATTTAAGATGGGGGGGTTTTAAGATGATAGTTTATGAAGAGTATGTATAATTACACGCACACTGCCCATAAGATAAACAGCGTAGGCTTCTGCTTTGTGAGTCGTGACCACACTGGGTCTCTCCCCTGGAACACAGAGACTCATCTCCTGAACTCAGCAGGGCTTCCTGTGGGCAAGATGGTAGACGGAAGCATCTTTGCTCACTACGCACACCAGCAGTGAGTTACAGGTAGAAGGTGTTGTGGGGACTGCTGTAGATAGGGTCTGAGAGCAAGTGCATTGAGAGCGGGAGCAGCACCCATGGGGGAAGTGGGTAGTCCCCATGCCACAGGGGCTCCGCTCACCTGCCGTGACCGAGGACACTAGGAAGGACCTCGGTGCAGTCAGGTAAGACAGAAGCCAGGATGCAGACACTGTGGCGGCGGCTCTAAGTGAATCATTGTCTCCCAGAGAGGTGCTGGGAACAGGGGTCAGGCCAGGGCACACATACCTGGTCTGGCAGGGGTCTTGGCAGGGTGGAGTCCCTGCTGCCATGAGCTCTGGAGCCGGAGAGACCTGCGGCCCTCGCTGTCGTGGCGGTCACTGCGGTGTGGCAGCAGCTCCAGGGGCCGGGAAGGGTATAGGTCTGACTCAATCACCACCTGCCGGGAGGAGGAAGGACAGTCAGCTTCTTGCCCAAATCAGACCCAGGGACCCAAGGGCCCAGGCCAGGACTGCAGCTTTGCTGACGGACCTTGTCCCGACAAGCGTGTTTTGGAGCCCTCCTTCCTTAACTGAACGCTAAGGACGGTAAAACACCTGGGGTAGACTGGCCAGAAACAGCTGTTTAAGGAACTTCAGAATGTCTGCGGTGCCATGGTGCAGGAAAATGAGAGCTCCAGGGTCCCTCACTAGCAGCCCCGTCACAGAGTCAGGAGCCTGGGCCATCAGGCCAAAACTCAGGGCTGGTCATCCGCACCCTGGCCTGACATGGTTTGACAACAGGACAGGTTATTTGAAATGAGGATAGTGCTGGAATTTGGGGTCTTTTGGTCTTAGCAGCTCAGTGGGCACCCTTGTTCCTGGTGAGGGCAGCTGCTTTGGAACAAGGAGCAAGCAGAGGAAGTCTTAGGAAGAGGACTCGGGGCCCAACCTTGGTTCCCAGATTTTTAAAAAGAAACTACTGGCAAGATAGAGCAGGCACAGCTCTGGAAGGCGCCAGTCTCCTCCATATCGCTGAGTGCCCGTGTCGGGCGGAGCTGGGGGCGAATGTCCCTGTATGTGGTTCTGTCCGTGGAAATCCTGGTGAGCCAGAGCAGAGTGCCGAAAGCTAGGTCACTCTCTGTAATGACCACTTGCTGAATAGGTATTTTTGGAAGTACATGAAGGGGAAATACCCCTTTTGTCAGGGCCCACCAAAACTGACCTTAAAAATTATAACAAAATACTTCAAATCATTGAAAGTCAAAATGCAAAGTCTTGAGACAAATAATATCTTATTACCTGGAGTGACAAAGGGAAACTTAGCAGTTTTGGGCTCCTATCCTGCCTATTTTTATTCTTGTCCTGGACACTGGAGTCATTCATTCTAAACTTCTTACTCCTTTGCAGCTGGTTAGAACCTTCGATATTACATGACAGCCGCTCTGAGGTTTGCGTTCACTGATGCGTTTGTTCCTCCCCCTGCAGACACCCTGCGAGGACGTGTCCGGAGCCAGATCCTGGGCACATGGTGCAGCGGTGAGTGAGGTGGACCTGTCTCAGCTCTGCAGATGAGCTTTTGACGGAACCCCTCAATTGTCCACGTATACAAGTGGTATCACTTTTGGAGGATGTGAGGCAAAAAAGACTAACTTTTTAAATATCATAATAGGGTGATATTTCAATTGAGTGGCAAAAAATTAAAGCTTTAACAGATATTGTTGGAATAAATGTCAGGCCATTGGGGCTGATGGATCCCTGTCCACATGTCTCATACCAAAATGAATACCAGACTGATGAAAGATGCATGTTTAAAAAAAAAGCCCCCCGAAACCTCAAACACTACGACATTGTTTTAATATAACATTTGTCACTTACAATGGGCAATTATCCCTATGTACATTGAACTCTTACAAATCAGTAAAGAAGAAGAACATAGAAAAATGGGGCAAAAAGCATGATCTGGCAATTGACAATAAATGCACGAATGGCCAATACATGAAAAGATGAACCATATTAAACATTAAATAAATTAAAACAATACTTTCTCTCTCTCCTATCAGGTAGTCATTGACGAAGAGACTTGTTTGGGTTCAAGCAGACCTGAGTTCAGCCCCCAGTTTTGACACGTTGTGGGTCTGTGGGAAGGGGCCACCCTTGTCTGCCCTTGCTGTCCTGGGGCATCATAGTCAGTGCCTGTCCTTAGTGGAGGCTTTAATAGCACAGCTCACTCTTTTAGTTCATCCACATGCAAGGGTTGGAAAAAGTAGATTTACTGCTGTTCATATGGAAAAATACAAATTAATAAACAAGCACATAAGAATAAACTCGGTGTTTCGGATACTCAGAACTGCAAACCTGCTTTGCCCACCCCTTGTATTTATCTGTAGCATCTGAGGGTGGTTCATGTCTCCCCCGCAGGAAAATACTGTAAGGGCAGCTGTCACTCTTTGCCTCAGTTTATCACAAGTAGTTCTTTGCTTAGAAAATTAATATATCCCAAATTTGGTCTTCCCTGGGGTAGGAAATTAACTCTTGTCAGGCCCATTTTAGGATCCAGGCTTATTTATTCTGTGCCTTTGAAGAAAGCTGCTAATTCAGGAACATTCAGGATTAATTCCTTTATTAGTCCCCTCTGGGCACTGCAGAAGGTGGGGTTCCTGCTTTCAGCAAACCTTCAGTGCAGTGGGGGGGCAGCACCCCAACTGGATGCCAGCTCATTGGGTCTTCGAGGCACAGCAGTGGGTGGTCCGACACTCAGCACCCTGCACATACATCCCTCTGCTCTCCTCTTTCCCTTCCTTTTCGCATTGTGTTCTGCCATGATATTCCCCAGAACACTGGGATTTTCTGGATTAATGCTAGTTCAGAGTCCCATTCCCCTGGACACATGGACTGTTTGACCTAAGGGTCCTCCTCCAGAATATGAATCTCTGGGTTGAATAGGAAAGACTCAAGTCTCGTTGTTTGATACTTGTGGGGCTCTCATCACAAGTTGTCTGATTTTTTTTCCATTCTTTTGGCATTCCTCTCAGGAAGAAGAATGAGGACTGATGTGTTTTCAGACCCACTTTGCAGACCAAGAACGTAAAGCAGGATGTGAAAGCTCACGGGGAGACCAGCATTTTCTCCTCTGGGAGGGAAGCAAATGCTTCCTGCAGGACCAGGAACCTCCACCTCCGCCTCCCTTCTCTGCACTGTGGCCGGGGGGACAAGGCTGGGGAGGGAGAGAACAGAGGCTCCTGCCAGATTCTGACTTAAGGCCAAGTGCTTCTTTAGAGTATCTTCCCCAATCCCCCCAAAACATGCTAATAGCAGGAAAGGACAGAGGAGAGGGGCCCAGATCAGAAGATGTCCTTTTATAGCTGGCTTTGTCCTTGGTTCTCATTTCCCACAATAACAGAGGCTCTGAGAGGGCTCCAAAGCAGTGTGTTAGGCCTACAGCTGAATAGATGGTTGTGGCCTCCTGACAGCCTGGTTTATTTTCTGGTCTTGCTGCTACTGGTGGTGGTCTTAGAACAAACTGGTCTGAGAACAGGCTCTTTAGCACCCTGAGCACACGGGAAGATGGGGAACTCGTAGCAGGGGGTTGGGTATATTAACAGGGAGTTAGAAAGGCAGGTGAGACATAGATGAGGAAGAATCATCATGACCTGGGGCTGATGGGAATTGTTCTAGCCTAACTCCCTAATTTTACATGCAGGGAAACTGTGGCCAAGAGAAGCCATGTGCCTTCAAGGTCACAGAGCTGGAAGGGGCAGAACCAGGATAGGAACTGTGGTTTTATGACTCCTGAGTGCTCTTTGTCAGACCCACAGAAGTACCTACATCCAGATAAGAACTTTCCAGGGCAGTTGATTGCTCAGTGCCCTTGGAAAAATCAGCAGATCACCAGACAAATCCCTCCTCCGCAAGGTTGAACTCTGGGGAGAATGTGACATTTGCAATCTCATTTCTCCATCTTTCCTGCTGGTGGCCCTGCTGCTTACGAATGCCAGTGGCAGGGCCTCCACTGACCCACACATTCGTGTCAGTTCATTCCTTTGAGCTACTCTTGTAATGCAAGTGGCATCAGATTGATCAGCATGGCGATAAAATTGCCTGAGAATCCAAGGGGAAAAAAGACTGTCTAGAGAAGGAACAATATGTGGCTGTGCCCTGAGTTCAGACAGAAAAAAAAAAATGGAACTTAGGACAAGACCGGAGAGAGGGGAAACTGTGATACTTAGGATGGTACAGAAAGGGAAGAAATATTGGTAAAGGAAGGAACCTGATATCCACATGGTAGCCAAAGGACTGATACTAGACAAAAATAAGAATTTCAGGACAAAGAAAGTCATAAACATTTGTCCATTAGAGCAGTTGCAAAATATGAATCATTTTCTCAGGAACTCAAGGGAAACTGAGAGCCAGTTGGATGAGGAAACGTTATCAGAGCCAACTCTTTCTTCTTTGGGACTAGCTTTCCCCAACTGAGATGGACTGGGAGATCTTTTCTGTCTTTTCTAATTTGAATGCTCAGTACAGCAGGGGCTGCGTTTTATAAGCAAAGATGAGTCAGGCTGGGAGGGGAAGTCAGAAATTCGGAGGACAGCTCAAAGGCCAGAAGCCTTTATGAAGGCATTATGAAGCTGTCTCACCTGGGGGGAGATTGCATATTTGAAGACAAGATCCTTGCTTCTGATTTTTTAAAATCCTCACCCGAAGATATGTTTATTGATTTTAGAGAGAGAGGAAAGGAAAGAGAAAGGGAGAGAGGAAGGGAAGGAGGGAGAGAGAGAGAGAAAGAGAGAGAGAGAGAGAAACATCAATGTGAGAGAGACACATCATCAATTGGTTGCGTCCCATATGCACTCCAGTGGGGAATCGAACCCACAACTTTTTGGTGTACTGGATGATGCTCCAACCCACTGAGCAACCCAGCCAGGCCTTCTTTTTTATTTTTAATCAAATGCAATTTTTATATGTATTCATATACCTGAGTAATTTTTGTCTCTGAGTAAAACACATTTTAGAGAGAGGAATTCATAAACCATAAACTTAGCAGTCTTTCTCAAAAATGCCCACTCCCAGGAAACCTGCGAGCATGGTTCCACAGTGCCTGGCTGAAGTCGACTGGATATTGCAGGAGGCTGTGCCCAGTGTTTCAGTGGCTTTGTGTATCTTGTCTCCTTTGTTTAGGTTCTAAGCCCCTTGAGAATTTTCTTTCCCAGGACCCTAGAAAGTACAGTGATTAAGTTTCCATTTTAAAAGTTTTTGTAACCATTGATCTATCCTTATAAAGCCGGTAGATATTGGTATAAGGTATAATTCAGACAGGGACCGTGTTTAAGTTTAGAAACTCAAGGCAAGAACTTGGTTGGGAGCTAAATATTCCTAACTCCCTTGGCATTGTCCCCGAGTTGTGAATGATTTGTGGCTTTTTCAAATCCAAGTAATGCCAGACTCAAGGCCTTGATCGAGACGTCTGTAATGAAATGTTTCTTAAACTCTGACTTCCCTCCAAATGACTGTTCCCCTTACCGTTTTTCGTAATAGCCACTGCTCCTTAAAAGTCAGGAGTACTTTTCTACTAGAGCATGGGCTTAAGTGTTCAGGGACCATGACAACGAAATAATTTTCTTGCCCTACAACAAGGACATTTTCCATCCATTGACATTCCTTTTCTTTCTTAATATATAAAATGTTTGCAGAAGTTATTTAAAAAAGATATACAATTGACAGGAAAAAAAAAGGCAAAAGACATGAGTAAAGAATCCAGAGTAAAAAAAAATAAAATCTATAAAAAGATGAGGAATGGTATTAAAGAAATGCAAATAAAAACAATAACATACTTTCACCTATTGGACTGTAAAAGGTTATCAACCCTGTTCCCACACAGTATTGGCTCAGGTGTGCTGGTAAAGGTACTTTTAAAACCCAGTTGTTTAGAATTTGGCAATGGCTACATTGTTTTTCCAACATTCATATCCTTTGAGCATTTTCTGTTTTTTTAAATATTTTATTTATTTATTTTTAGAGAGAGGGGAGGGAGAAAAAGAGGGAGAGAAACATAGATTGGTTGCCTCTCACATGCCCCCAAATGGGGGCCTGGCCTGCAACCCAGGCATGTGTTCTGATTAAGAATTGAACTGGTGACCTCTTAAGGGTTCTCAATCCACTGAGCCACACCAGCCAGGGCCTGTTGTTTTTTTAACTGAGACTTAATTGACATGTAAATGTGTAAAATTAAGGAGCACACATGCTGATTTGATAACCCAGAAATTTCATATCTATGAATGTATTCTTAAAACTATTTGCATAAGAGTATAAAAATTATATTCAAGTATATTTCTTATGGCATTGTTTTAGTAGGAAAAATGGGGAACCCCATTTATTGACAATTTGGTTAAATAAGAAAACTTCAGATTTGATTTGGGCAAAAAAATTGTGGTACATCCATACAATGGCATAGTATGCAGCCTTTATAAAGAATGGGATTCGTAAAAAAAGAAAGTTGCAAAATGGTATGTTATTTGGCAATACAGTATAATTGTTAATATATGGGAAATTTTCACTTGAAAAAATGCCAGTGGTTATTGAATGCTCGGCATGTGTCAGGTTTAGGACATAGCACTTCACAGGTATCAGATCATTTGCTCTTGCAGTGGTTCTTAAGACATGTACTTTTTATCCCCATTTTAATGCTGAGGAAGTTGAGCCCCAAATGGTTGGGCAACTTGCTCAAGGTCAGACAGCTAGAAATGGATGGCACTGGAATTTAAGCCCAGGCAGCTCGACTCTAAGGCCACATACCTAGCTACTGTGTTCCACAGCTTCTCAGAATTTATTAATACTATATTTTATATCTTCATCATGTTTCAAATTTCATAATGGGCACATACTGCTTTGGGTACTAAAAAAGTAATAAATGTACATAAAAACAACAATGACTAAAACCCTACCTCTTTCCAAGGACACTTTAAAATTGTTTTTTAATAGAGAACATATTTTGTTAAATTGAGATATTTGGAAAACCAAAGTGCTGCTCTATGAAAAACTGTGATTGAAATAGAAACTCCAGTATAACCAAGAGGAAACAATTAGCAGTTAAAATAAATCTTTTAAATTAAAGCACAAAGTTGTATTGACAGCTTTTACATAAAGAAATCTGTAAGTAAACTGAGAAATTCATAGCATCATTAGGCTGTAAAGACATGCAAACTAATTTTATGGTAATACATGTGCTTATTTTTTTTTAAGATTTTATTACTTTATTGTTGTTCAATTACAGTTGTCTGCATCCCCCCCATCACTACATGTGCTTATTAATGTAGCAAAAGATAATACAAAAAATGCAAGCCAGTGTTGGTGAGGTGGGAGGTGAGTGAAAACGCATGGCTGCAAGCCTGGCAATTGTTCAGAATTCCTGGTCACGTGTGACAAAACTAGTTTTAAAATTTACTATATTTCTCCCCATCTAGCTCAGTGTCTCTTACACATAATAGGAATGTAAATATTTGATGGATGGATGGATGGATGCATAGGTGAAACTATTCTTATCCTTTTACTTATTAATTCTTCTTTAAGGCTCTGTATCAAGGAATAAATCCAAAAAATAGTATTTTGTACAAATAAACTCATTGTACTGCTATTTATAATGGTGAAAAAATGGAACATTGCAAATGCCAACAATAGGAGAATACCTAGGTCAGAGATGCTATACCCACATCGTGGACTCTGTTTAAATAAGAAAAAAAGTATACATAAAATGAGATTTACTGTCTGTGTCTGGGAAAAATGGCAGAATAGAGGGGTCTGATTCAGAGCTGGGTGCTGTCTAGTTGACATTATGTCTATTATTTTGGTTAAGTAGAGGAGGGAGAATGCAGCAATAACATACGCTATAGAAAACCTTCCTGGTTATATTGAAATCAGGAGACAGTGAAGAAGCTAAATGTAGGGCCCTGGCTGGGTAGCTCAGTTGGTCAGAGCATCATCCCAATACACCAAGGTTGTGGGTTCGATCTCCGGTCAGGGCACATAAAAGAATTAACCGATGAATACATAAATACCGGTAAGTGGAACAACAGATCGATGTTTCCCTTCCTCTCTCTCTCTAAAATTACTAATAAATAAAAATTTTAAAAGAAAGAAGCTAGACGTTGCTTTCCTTTTTTAAATAAAAGTCAATAAAGAGATCAAAGCTAAAGTTTCCTTACATTCTTAGCCAAGAGGTGTTGAGAGCTTTTGACTCTTCTTCTGGCTGGACTGGACACTGCAAAGAGAGACAAAGGAATAGTTTTAGAGAACCCTTGTGAGGCTGACATAGCTACAGCAACGAAACCGAGAGGCTTCAAACCTAGAGTGGGGCAGGGGCACAGAGGAGGGGAAAAGGGAAAAAGAGGCAGGGTGCAATTACAGTTTTGGATATTACTTGGTTGAGTGCACCAAAGTACACAGCAGCCAAAAGGTAGAAACGATTCGAATGTCCATCAATAGTTGAATGGATGAAATGTATTCTATACATTCAATGGAATATTATTCATTCTCAAGAAGAAATGGAATTCTGATACATGATACATGAAACTTTAAAGATATTAAGCTAAGTGAAATAAGCCAGACACAAAAGGACAAATATTGTATGAGGCCACTTGTATGAGACACCTAGTGTAGTCAAATTTATAAAGATAGAAAGTGGAAGTTACCAGAGGCTGGGAAAGAAGAAATAGGGAGTTATTGTTTAATACAGAGATTTTCAACCAGTATGCCACAAGAATTTTTAAAACGTGCAGTACCTGACTATCTAGTCAGGATCACTGACAACAGCCAGCAGAACAATAGCCATCCACTGTGAATGCCCTGTCTTGAACCATAAACAATAGGTATTAATAGAGTTGCATCTTATTAGATGTCACATAATAAGATTGCATCTGATTGGTTAATTCTTGGTACCAAAAATCCTTATATAAAAGTATAAGTACCTGATTTTTAAAAAGTCACTTTGGAGCAAAAAAGGGTAGGTAATTACTATTATTATTATTATTTGTAAATCAATCAAAATTATAAGTATTTTATCAGATTGGCAAAAAATCTATCTTTTGGTGTGCCGCAGAATTCTAGTAATTAGCTTATGTGTGCTATGAGATGAAAAAAGGCTGAAAATCACTGGTCTGATGGGTGCTGAGTTTCTGTGAGCAGTGATGAAAAGGTTTTGGAAATGGATAGAGGTGACAGTTGTACTACGATTTGCATTTTCTTAATGCTACCGAACTGTATGCTTAACGTGGTTACATGATAAATTCTATATTGCATATATTTTACCACATACATAAAAAACTTAAAAATCAATTAACTATAAAAAAAAACACTTGGTTGGGAAAGGTGTGCATTTCGTTGAAATGGGGACACCCCGGCACTCTTTCCCACACTGCAGTTAGAATGATTTATTTGGAACTGAAATCCCACCATGTCGCTGCCCTGCCTAGAACGGGAAGGACTCCTTGTCACCTCTCAGACCCGCGGTCTGGTGAGTGCTGTGTTGTTGTCTCCTCAGAGTGCCTGCAGCCCTGACACCAATTGTCCAGCCTGCAGGTGAACAGGATGGCTCCCCATTCCTTTCACGTAGGTGTGAATCTGAACTTGACTGCTTGCCAGTTGTATAATTTGGGCAAATTATTCATCCTCTCTAAGCCTCACCTTCCTCATCTATAAATTAGGGGTAATAACAGCTCTTAACTCAGAGGGCCGTGGTAAGGATTAAATGAACTAATTTGTATAAAGCCCTTGGCCCATCACCTGGTGAAGAGTAAGTTCCCAGGAATTAGTAGTGGTTATTATGATTTTCCCCCTTCTCTGCAAGATGAGGAATGGTGGAAGGAATAGGTGGTAATTTCTAAAGACTGTAGCATTCCATTAGAATTTCTCTTTCTGGAGTTTTCTCCATTTTCTCTTTTCCCTCACTAACCCCCACCCCCATCATTGTTTATCCCCAAGTAGATTATCTTGAACACTGTGGTACTATTCACCCCAGAATCAAACCCACTCTGGTGTGTCTCAGGAAATAGCTCTGGTATAACTTCTTGGTAAAACCACAGTTTTTATCTTTTGTATTTACCATAAATTGTGCTTATGAAATCTTTCTCTTAGGTTTCTCTTTCTCTAGGAAGTAAAAATACACACTACCCTCAGTTACAGACTTGATCTATTTCCTATACTTTTAAAATACTTAAGAAACACCATAACATTTGCTATGGCCATATTTTTATGAGATATTAAGATGGCTCAGCTAAAAAATATATAGCTATTAGGTTGAACCCAACACATGTATATTGGAAAGAGGAATATAATACAACAATAATAAATGCTCCCCACTAAGCTTTACTAGGTGGATGGCTTATTCGCCTTATCTCAGTCACGCCTGCCAGCAACTCTGTGAGGTAAGTACTCTTCATTTTATAGACAGGGATGCTGAGGGTTGGGGTCGATGGTGGCACAAGGCCTGTGCTCTTAACCACTAGGCAACGCTGCCCATGTGGCTGAACTTGTGCTCTGAAAATGTTCGGTCATTGCCCATTGAATAAACATGGTTAAACAGTAGCAGTTGAAAAAGGGCCTATCAGGCAGGACTGTAACCCTTGTTGGATAAAATCAAACCAACCTATATTTCTGTAGTTAAGACATGTGAGGATGTAATGGTTTCCAGTCCCTCTCATAAGTGGTGATGTGAGACAAGCTGGCACAGGCTTCTCTCATTGAGGGCCCTCTGCCCCATGGCTTTGGAGAAGCAAGATGGGGCAAAACAAAAAGAAGGAGGAGGCAGACTCCTCCCACTTCTGGCCTCATATAAACTGCAAATACTCTGTTCCTAGAGAACAACTTCCTGGGCAGTGAGATGTGCATGAGTATCAGTGACTACGTGGCTTAACGCCATGAGATGGCCGTGAATAAAAATGGCAAGAAAGGAATATGGATTAAATATCTATCTTTAACCGAACATATTCACTGCTATAAATATGGAATAAAGACAGAAATCACTAAGTGATATATGTAATGGTGCTTATTCCATGCCAGGTGCCATGCTAGATGCTTTACATATGTTACCTATATTTTATTTGTCCCTCATGATAACCCTGGGAGGTAATTTCTAGTTTTCCCTTTTACAAAAATTAAAACACAGGCCAGAGAAGGTAAGTAGCCTGTCCAATGTCACTCAGTGCAGAAGTGGCAGCAGTCTCTTGACCACTATGCTAAGCACACAGAGTCAAAGGCCCTCTTTGGAATAATTTTTGTCAGGTGAGGTGTGACATTGTTGCTGAACTGCATAATAATTCTTTTTAAAAAAAGCCATTTGACTTTGATTTCTTTCTCCCTTAAATTTTTTTAAATGGAAAAAAATGATAGAAAATAGATATATTTTAACATTTTCATATTTGCTTCCAATTTGTTTCCTACTCATATAAAAGTAATAAAAAATTAGAGGGCAAATTTAGGTCCTTTCTTTGTCTTCCCTAATTCTATTTCCTTCCCTCCTCAGGACTACTAAGATCACCAATTATATCTGTATCTTTCCAGCTTATGTTTTCATACTTTTCTCAAAATATGTATCCATAAACAATATGTAGCATTTTTTTGTATTTCCAAAATCAATCATTATTATCATGCATATGTAATTTTTCAGCCTGCTTTTTTCTCACTCAGCATTATGTTTGAAGATCTATGTCCATACATGCAGATCTAGCCCATCGCTGGTGACCACAGTGGAGTATTCCACTGTGTGTTGACACCACATGTTACCCCTTCCCCACCTCAAGGACACAGGTTCTTTTCACTTTCATTGTCATAGTATCAGTGCCACTGTTAAGCATCCACATCTAAGAGAGAAGCAGAACGGCTGGGTCAGAGGGTCATGATCGCCTTGACTTCCTAGGTAACATTTCAGAGTCTCCAGCAAGAGTTCCCGCTCCTGCACGTGGGCAGGCTCCTAGCTCTTTTTTCTCTCTGGCTATCGGGCAATAGATATCCGAAGCTTAATTGACGTTCTGTTGGCTGTCTCCTTGTGACCAGGCTGAGTCTCTCCCTGACATTCCCACCCTCTCTAGCAATGACCCTGTCAGAGGCTGACCAGGGAAGAAGAAAGAAATTGTTTGAACAGAGGCTCACAACACCAGCAGACACCCAGCCTGCTTCATTCAAGTCTGACAATGAGACAGGGTTGAGCCAGAGTCCTGGACTCTCCCAGCACAACACGGGGTAGAGTGACAGAAAGAACAGAGGCCACAGGACAGAGGGCTGAGCTTCGGAGGAGGCAAGAGAACTGTCCAGTTGCCCGAGACCTGCAGTCCTCTGAGCTCTCACCCGAAGCCCTGCCCTGGCCTTGACACCATTTGCTTTGTATACAAGAATGGGCAAAGTCACACTTTTTGGTGGCACTAGTTCCAGGTTAATTTTGGGAGTGTGCCCCTGGGGCCTGGGTAGAGGCCAGCCTGAGCTAGGGCATTATTTGACCACTTTATTGGACTTTGGATTACTGCTGGGAGTATTTCTTCTCACATTTCACTGCACAGTTAGAAATCAGAGTTTTGAGGCAGCTGGTTCTCATTTCAGAACCTGCTTGCTCACTGAAGAAGATTCTTTCATCTAGTTGCCCAGGGAATTTTGTTTTCATCTATTTCCTCCAACAATGGCTTGCTGTCACTTTCATTCAGCATATTGGGTTGCAGTATTGAATTAAGTGGAACAGGAATATTTAGTTGCCCTTATTTCCCCCTTGATGGATTGCTTCTCAATGACTGATGTTTATCAATATGCTTCCTTTTCAGAAACAACAACAACAAATATCATCAAAACAGAGAAGCGGTCAGAGCTCAGAGAGCTGAGGGAAACCCGTAGTAAAACAGCACGTGACTGTCCTTACCCTCCAGCATAAGGTGCCACATCAAGGGAACAGTCAAGGACTATTTACTCACCCTTAGAAGGAATCACAGTGGTGAAAACTTCTATATTTTCATCGCTGCAGCTGTAAATCTGATGCATCGTTTCAGCCTTCTCTCCCCTAAAGTGGCAGGGAACCGGAGGCCTCTCTCTGAACCCCTAGTCGCGAGGTTTCCTGATCCAGTCTGGCTTGGGGAGCATTGTGCAGGTCCACAAAAGACAGGCTGGTGCTGTGAGCTCATCTCATTCCAGAGCCTTCACTGCAACATTTTCTAATCCCATCTGTCTTTTTTTTTTTATGAATCCTATTATTGCAAACCTTTGATTGAGCGTGGAGGCTTCAGTCCCCTCCCAGCCAGGATGTATTTAACATTTTTATTTTGCCGTGTCTGCCGCAGTGAATTTGGAAGTCTTTTGTGAAGTGATGAAGTGAAATCGCCTACTCAGTTAGCGCCAAGCTTGGATGGAGAATTTCACCGAAAAGGAAACAGGATTTTTGGTAACAGCAATTCCCCTTTTCATTTCTTTTTTCCCCCTAGAGAAGAGCTGGATATTCAATAACTTGTCATGTATTAATTTGGCTTCCTTCACAATTTCTATTTTAAACAAAAAGACTATTTCTCCACAGCATTTTCGCCTTATGCCACTGCATGACAAGCCTGACATTTCTAGAGAGCCGTGTGCTTAGCGTATCCTTGCACAGTCCTTGAGGTGCCTGTAGGGTGTGGGAACGAGCAGTGCCCGTCCCTCAAGGTGCGCAGTCACAGGTGGTTGTGTTTGACCCTGTATATTGTGTACATTATACACAAAAATAAGGTAGAGTTGAAACATAAATATATTATGTCAAACGCATTGCTTTCCATTACACCATCACACATTTACTTCATATGATAATGATGACTATCTAATATTAATAATGAGAGTTGACATTTGTGAAATGCTTGCTAAAAGCTAGGAAGCCTGATATTTTAATCTCACTTAGTGCCTACAATTACTCAATAAGACTATTTTTTTTTTTTGCCATCCTATAGGTAAGAAAACTAACACATGAAAAGATTGAGTAACTTATCCAAGATTAAAATACCTAGTTCATGGCAGAAATAGTGTTTAATCCCTAACTTGATTCCAAAGCCAATATACTTACCCACTAAATTATATTCCATTCTTTACCTCCGTAGCCATCTTCCCTACTTTGAACCTGGAAGAACTTGAGCCATAAACTCTTAGACTGGGACTTGGTGTCCATTGACATTTCTATAGTAGGTAAACTTGGGGCATTTACACATGAGGTAGTTGTCAGTATTATATCCACATCTCTGAGAATTGCAGCAGCCACAGAGGATGGTTCTGGGAAGCCATGTTTGTTCCACTTGAATTTGTTCCCTTGGCCACATTTGATTGAACCATGGTGGACACCCAACACAAACTGCTGCCGCCTGAAAACAGAAATTGGGCCTTGGTCTGGGGTCATAGGGAAGGCATTAACTCTGAATAAGATGGGGAGGTGTCAGGGCCAATGGGGGTGACAATGAAGGCAAAGCAGTGGAAATAAATGAACTGTTGGTCTGAAAGGAGCCTCAAGCCTGCATGCAGATCCAGAGTAACACATTCTAGCTGGGAGAGGGGAGCAGGTATTCTTACCTGGGCCCACACTTGGTGTGTCTGTGGTTATGTACACAGACAATGAGGCCAGTGGGAAGGATGGGGACTTGGGGATGAGGGTAGTGTTGGGGTAGTGGGGGCTGGGTATAGAGGACTGAGAAAGACAGAGCATAAACAGGTAGAGACAAGGGAGGGGAAGAGTATTGCCCGGGTTTAATAGTTTCCCATTTCCTGCCTGTCTCTCTCAGGCCTAGAGTCATTCCTGTCCTGTGGTCAGTGAGATACCTCAGTCTCCATGTCATGAATTTCATTTTTGCTTAATTTTGAGTAGATTTTGGCCATTGTCAGCTAAAAAGAGTACTGCCTAAAAGACATGTCTATATATTTTATAACCTCTACAGTGATTAAATATGGATGTTTAAGATAATGTAAAATTTAGAGGAATATCCAGTGCACTAGAAAGCAAGATCCAAATTTATGTGAATAGTCAGTAATTATGTTAACATACTGTAGGTAATAAAACCTACAAGATGAGCACTGTGTGGATTGAGCATTGGCCTATGAACCGAAAGGTTGCTGATTTGATTCCCAGTCAGGGCACATGCCTGGGTTGTGGGCCAGGTCCCCAGCTGGGGGTGTGCGATGTTTGATGTTTCTCTTTGTCTCTTTCTCCCTCCCTTCCTGTTCTCTAAAAATAAATAAATAAAATCTTTAAAACCTACAAGATGAAATTTAACAGAACTAAATAAAAACATCTACCTTTACATTTAAAAAAAATTAAGTACAGAATTGGGGTGACCTGATTTAGCAGCAATTTTTTAAAAAGAATTCTGGGGTTTGGTTAACCACATATTTCATCAGAGGCAATATTAAATAGCAGGGGCCAAAAAACAAAAATATGGTTTTACTAAATTGAACTTAAGACCCCTTTGGGGCACCCAGAGGTCAATCAGGGTTACTTGGATTAATCTCAAAGAGTCCAGGCTGGATTAGGCTTTTTCTAAGAAAGCCCAAATTTAATCAATTAGAGTATATTGTATTATGTCTCTAATGAGTAAGCCTGAAACACACAACTAAATGGGCTAATGTGAGGAAACACACCCAGAGAAAAACAGTTCTTAAGCAATCATTTTTACCTGTTTGAAATGTATTTTAAATAGTAAAAATTATACGTGCTGGTGCTTGCTTTACCAGCACATATACTAAAATTGGAATGACACAGAAAAAAACTCTACATGCTTATTATAACAAATTCAAAAATTGTACATGAGTATATAGAAAAAGTGAAATACACTTCTCCAATTCTAGTCTCACTTCCTAAAAGCAATCATTGTTTACAGATTAGTGCATGTATTTTCAGATATTTTCATATATATGTATATATGGAATTAAAAAATAGAAATGGAGTTGTACTACACATACACACATACAACCCTTTCACACCCTCATCATGTGTGAACATACAGAGTTCCCATCCTTTACAAAGATGAGCAGAAAACACTGCATTATAAGAATTTATCCATTTTTTCTTGATAGACCTATAGCTTACTTCCATTTCTTAAAAGTAGAAATAATGCTGCAAAGTACATTCATATATATATGTGTATATATATCTTTATGTTTGTCTTCTAATATTTTTATCGGATGTATTTCTAGTTGTGGGAGTGTGGGTCATAGCAGATGCATATTTAAAGTTTTGAGGAAATTTCCCAAATTACTTTCCAAAAATTCTGCATCAGCTGACACTTTCACCCTTGGCAATACTTGATATTACTAATATTTAAAATTTTGCCAACATGATCCTGTTTGACTTCTGTTCTCTGAGCCCAGAATCTTGACCACATTACATAACTGGGGCCCTGCTAGCCCAGGTACTTTGCAATGTCTGGAGGGGTGAATGGCTGAGCCCCCATTTTGGAATACAAACTCTATGATCCATATACAATAGTCAGTATACACCACACCTATGAGTCCTGGTGACAACCTGTGTCCAGGACCAGCTGAAGTGTAAGTAAGGGGGGCCTGGGGTCTTCTTCTCCAGGGTTCTGGAAAGTCACTGCTGAGGGTTCTATACTATTGGCACATGAATGCCTACTTATGACCATTTAAAAATTTTGTTTCTATGGCCATAAGACCTGACTGATGTTCACTTACCTGCCTTTCCTGCTTGGGGAAAATTCTACCCCAACTCAGATCCCATGGTTACCATTTTGCCCTGTCCCCAGTGATCAACAGGATGACATTGGTACTGGGACTTCCTAGGAATGAGCCTTCCTAGTGCGGTGAGACCACACTATCCAAACAAGAGGTTGGTCATCAATGCATCGTTCGGATTGATCAGCACCAAAAGGAGGGACTGTGGACCAAAAAAAAAAAAAAGAAGAAGAAAGAAAGAAAAAAGGGTGGTGGGAGGATTCCATGTAAAGAACAATAAATTCTGAGCAAGTCACGGTGGGTAGCCCTGCCCCAGGAATATGCTTTTTTAGTAAAAGGTTTATCTTTGCCTGGAGTAAGCCCTGCCCATTGCTTCTGTGCATCTAAGTTACACACGTTTGAAATAACCACCCTCAGGAAAGCAGGAGTCTTGTTAACTAACCCTGTAATCCAATCTCTGCCTTTTTGTCACCTCCACGTAATCTTCCTAGTCCCCTCCTTAATTGCAAATGGTAGAAGAAGCTGAAAAACTTATTTTCTGGGGCATTTGAGATCTTGATCCCTGGCATATGTCATCAGTTTGGCTCAAAAAACTCTTATAAAAATTCAAAAATAAATAAACGAAAATTTGCTTCTACATTTACTCTAAGGGCAGTCAATGCATGTCAACGGAAGCCTTTATTTCTTTACTGCATGTTTTGCAAAATGTTTGATTACCAGTTTGGCTAATGGGAAGAGCTGAGTGATGCTAACTCTTTCTCCAACCTGGGAGCTCTGGAGACCACCCTCTAAAGAAGCCCTCTCTGAAGGAGTTCCATTTAGGCTGAAACCTAAGCAATGCTTCTCAGACTTCAACATGCATGGGAATCACTGGGGGTCTTGTTAAAGTGCAGATTCTGATTCCACAGTTCTGGGGTGGGGTCTAAGTTTCTAAGGAGCCCCTGTGAAGCCCTCCTTGCTGGTCCCAGGGCACACAGGAGTGAGAGCAGAGAGTTCATGTAAGGAGAGCAGATGTTCCTACCTGGGTGCATTAGAATTATGAAGCACTCAGGTCCCCCACCAGACTATTTAAATATGATCCCTTAGGGCCCAAGCCTAGGTATTGAAAAACACCCTCCGTGATTATAATTATATGCAGGTAGGGTTTGGATGAGAAAAGTGGTTCTGAAATTGTCCCCAGACCGCAGGTCAGCAGCATCCGGGAACTTGTAAGACATGCAAATTCTCAGATTCTCCCCGCCCCCCTCCCTTCAGAAACTGTGGGGTAGAGAGCCCAGCAATCTGTGTTTGAGCCAGTGCTCCAGAGCTTCTGATCTTTGCTAGAGATTGAGAACCACTGATGAACAGAAGAGGGTTCTCGACAAAGTCCTCCTCCAAGAACCCTGGCTACAAATCAGATCACTTAAGCAGCTTGATAAAAGCTGGAATGCCTGGGCCCTAGACTCATTCTTTCCGATTCCGAAAATCTGAAGTGGTTCCCAGGAGTATATACTCGTACATGGCTTTAAAACCACCTGAGGGATGTGGATTTAGTGGCTGCTGAGCCGAGGGGTGGTGGCCCCTCAACAGGATACCTATTCTGTACCAGGCACTTTAGACACTAGCCCTACAATAACCCTGCAAGTGGGCCTACTACTGTTTTACAGAAGAGAGTCCTTAACTCGGGTCAGTCATGACTCCAAAACCTGGACTCTCTAACAAGCCTCAATGCCAGACTGAAAACTTGGGGGCACCAGGCTGTGGGCCTCTGAGAGGCATCTGTGTTTAATGTTCAGTAGCTGATACTGTGAAATTGGAGATACACTTGTAACTTGAGTAGGACTAACATTCAACTTTCAGTTCCTCTGAGAGAGAGAAAGATGGTTTCAATCTTTAACTTATGCAAAGTGATGTTCTTTGTGGGTGAAGAAGACTCCTTATCAGAGGGCAGGTGCTGGGAGTATAGGTAGTCAGATAAATCACAAGTTACCTAGTTACGTTTTAATTTAAGAATAATAACAAGTCGTTTTCCTAGTATATGTTTGTCTCAAATATTGCATGGGGCAGACTTATATTAAAAATTATTTGTTGTTTACTGAAATTTAAATCTAATTGGCTATCCTGTATTTTAGGCTAAGTCAGGTCTCCTAATTGGCCTTCTTCTTGACTCACTGGATAGCGACCACCTGGGGAATGGGTCTGATCTTGGTTGGGCAAGGCAGTTCTCCTTAGTGGAGTGAGGTGGGCTTCTGAGAAACCACAGTAGGTGTTACTTGATCTTCTCCCTCTGAAATGTGTTGCTTTCCTGTTTAGTGATCATGACTTATTTGCCTTGTTAAATGCTTGAACTGTTGTGTGAGCAGTTTTTTCTTTTCCTTTTTTTAAGAAATGATAGAATTAGGTGAAAATGCTGTTACTACAAATGCAAGCTCTCATTTTCCATTTTATTTAATTTTTAAAAACTTTACAAATAATTTTAAATATATACAAAAGCGAAGAATATAGTATGATGAATGCTTAGCTTCCCATCACTCATTTTTAATAATGAGAAACTCATGGCCAATTTTTTTTCATTCATAACTTGACTTCCTCATTCCATTTTATTTTGAGAACAACTCCGGACATCATATATTTCATCTGTAAATATTTGAACATGCATCCGAAAAAGCGCTTTTTTTTCATTTTTTTGTTTTAACTTAGAGGATGATTTTTGGCTTCTCTTGCTACCTCTGGTTTCTTGGTAAGATCAGAATTGTAAATCAGGTCTCTACACTCAACATTATGGTAAAATTTTAGGCATTTAAATGGCTGGTGAGTTAATGACATGAGCAACCAGAGTTGCTATTAGCTCCTGATTTATGAAGCCACATGTTCAGCTTGTGTGACGGACGTCCTTAACATCAGGCGTGGCGGGCTCATTCATCTGTCTCTGCCCAGCACTTGTCAGTCATGACCACACTCAGCAGATGGGGAATTTCAGAGCCACAAAAGGAATTGTTTATCCTCTCATTGTTCCTGTGTCAGCAATCAAACTAAATCCATTATCCACCAATAAAAAGACCAGCCTGCTGCCAATTCAGTGGAAGCAGTGGAAACTGTGTTGAGGGGTTTTAAGTTTTAGAGGAGATTAAAAAAGAAATAAGAAACCACAAAAAAAATTAAAACCTGAGAGAAGAGTTTGAGTTTCTCATTCTAAAGCTGAAGGCTTTATGGGATTTAAAAGGGAAAGCCTAGTAATTCAATCTTTTTTTAAACATAAAATACTCTAAAGACCTATGATTATAAATCTTGCATAGCTTTTATTGTGTGTTGATGGCTTTATTATTTCATTTTAAAAATGAAAAGTGCTCAAATTGGGCTTTGAAAAGGAAATGTCAGATTCATAATAGAAAAGCTGCTGAGATGTTAATGGTGTTATACTGCTAGGAAGATTTTCTTTTGTGTAGACAAATAGTTGTCTGCTTTTTATAAAGTTGTCCCTCATTGGCTCAGCTAGTGGGTTCTGTCTTCACTGATCTGTAAGAGGAGGCTCCTAAGTTCTGTGGACCCACCAGGCTGCCCTGCCAACATTCTCAGTGGTCCAGGACTTTAAAAAGTGGATCCTAGAATACCTTTTATTTTTTGCCAGGTTGTTTTTATATCAGAATATAACAGGCAAGGGATGTCAGTTCTGCCACTCATTGGTTATACCTGAGGATCCGGAACATGCAGGGTTGGCATTTATTCACTTGTAAAGTTTGAGACTTTGGCCAATGGAAACTCAGATGGTCTGAGCAGGAAAAAAAATCATCAGAGTGGCTGTTTCATTTTCTCCTTTCCATTCTATTCTGCCCATACTTACTGATAATTTACTGCTATGAATGCCAGGTATTTTCTAGGTGATGAGGATCTAGAAATGATTAAGACCAACTTCTACCCTCTGCTCACAGATTATAGGGGGAGACAGACAAGAAGATAAATGATTGCCCACAGAATAAGATGTATTTACAACACAGAGTAATAAGAGATGAATGCAAGAGATGTTAGGAGAATTCAGAGGACCCTCAAAGGAGGGTTGCTTGACTCCCCTAGGGAGAAGGGTGAGACTGCAGTGGAATCTTGCAGTAGAGACTCACATGGAAAGGGGAAAGATTACTTTATACTTTGAATACAAAAAATAATATAACTGCAGTAAATTTTCTAAGCATTAGAGAGAAACAAAACCTAGCATTAATATTTTGAAAGGAATCTTATTTTTCCTGAGCAGTAGGTCTCAATAGCAGGCTTAAACACTCAGTAAACCATGTTATAAACAGATGGGCTGTCATCGAGACTTTGGTGTCCACTTATAGAGCATAGACAGAGGAGATTCAGCATAATTCTTAGGGGTCATAGGATTTTTGGAATGACAAATGAACATTGGCTTCAACTTATTCACCTGGTGCATTTGCTCCTAACAAGAGGGTCAGGCTGCCCTTTGAAGTTTTGAAACTAGGCATTGACTTCTCCTGCTTAGCTACGAAAATCCCAAATAGCATCTTATTCCAATATAAAACTTTCATCTTCATTGAAAACCTGTTGTTTAGTGTAGACACTCCCATTAATTATCTTAGCGAGGTCTTCTGGATAACTTGCTGCAGCTTCTACATCAGCACAGGCCACTTCACATTGCTCTTTTAAGTTATGAAGACGGTGTCTTTCCTTAAACCTCATGAATCAACTTTTGCCAGTTTCACACTTTTCTTCTGCAACTTCCTCACTTCTTCTAGACTTCATAGAACCGAAGAGAGGGCCTTTCTTTAAATTAGGCTTTAGCTTTAGCAAATGTTGTGGCTGGTTTGATCTTCTCTCTAGACCACTATACTTTCTCCATTTCAACAATAAGGCTGTTTCACTTTCTTATTACTCATACGTTCACTGGAGTAGCACTTTTAATTTCCTCCAAGAACTTTTTCTTTGTTTTCACAACTTGGCTAAATGTTTGGTGCAAGAGTCTGGCCTCGCTTTTGGCCTATCAGCTTTTAGCATGCCTTCTTCATTAGGCTCAGTCTTTTCTAGATTTTGATTTGAAGTGAGAGACATACAACTCTTCCTTTCATTTGAACACTTAGAAGTCATTGTAGGCTTCAACTGGCCTAATTTCAATATAGTTGTGTCTCAGGGAACAGGGAAGCCCGGGGAGAGGGAGAAAGACAGGGGGAACGACCAGTCAACAAAGAAGTCAGAACACACACAGCATTTATCAGTTAAGTTCTTCATCTTATATGGGAATGGCTCATGGCATCCCCAAACAATGACAACAGTAACATCAGAGATCACGGATCACAGATCAAAACAAATACAATAATAATGAAAACGTTTGAAATATTGAATTACGAAAATGTGACAGGGAGACACAAAGCAAGCAACTGCTGTTGGAAAAATGGTGCTGATGGACTTGGTTAACACAGGGGTGCCACACATCTTCAATTTACAAAACTGAAGTGCAGTCAAGCGAAATGCGATAGAATGAGCTATGCCCGTATTATTACTGTCTTTAGTTTATTATTATTACCAGCTATAATAGATGTCTTACTAAATAGGCCACTATGTTTCACAAGAGTTGATATTTTAAAATGTCAATAGTTTGGTTAAAAATACCACTAAATGTCATGTTCCTATAATCCTTCCTTAGGCCTCTCCAAAACACTCCTGCCTGCGGATCCCCAATTCTCTTCCTGTTTCCAAATCAGTGATCCCCTTCCTTCTTTGGGAAGCTACTTTTCAAGGCACTGAGTTATGTGCTGCATCTATTATAGTTGTTAAATGAGATATAAAACATGGAAGAAAACTAGCCTGTCCTTACTCAGGTTGTCACTCCAGCCCATTGTTATCATTGGGATATCTCTTCTTTGTACGCTGTCTTACAAACATTTGTTTCTCATATGCAGTGCTGGGCACAAGTTCAGATTGGGCTGCAGTCGTGTTGCCATCATGGGACCAGTGCGCACACCTGCAAAGCTTTGAGAGGTTTTGGATTAGAGGAGCAACTTAGCCTCTTGGAAGGGACTTGGCAGGGTGGTTGTTTGATGTCACTCACCTCCCTTTCAGTGCAGCAATGCTTTCACTCACAGGTGCAGATGATTCTAGAATATCCTTAGAGAAAAGGACATTTATATTTTCTTGTTGCTACCTTGGGGCCTTTTTCATGGCCAGCATAAGTGAGGACCATGAAAAATAACACAGGCCCATACACGTAGGGGCCCACAAGGGGTCCTGGAAGGAAAAAAAAATGACCAAGAAAAATAGACTTGATCATCTACAGCTTCACTTAAGAGGCAGTAATGTAATATTAAAGTAAACGTCATAATTTTATTTGAAAATTGTAATCTGTTCATGTGAGCTGTTAAAATAGGCTGGCATAAAGGAAAACCACAGCTAAATGATGCAGGTCTGCACATCCAGTCTAGGGGGTCCAACCATGAGAACTGCATTTCAGTACTTGTTGTTCTGTGCTACTACTAACTGTTTTCATTTAAACTTTTATTTTTTAATTACAGTTTATAGTCAATATTGTTTTCTATTAGTTTCAGGCATATAGCATAATGGTTAGACAATTACATACTTTGCAAAGTACTCTCCCTGATGTTTTAAGCACCCACCTGGCACCAGACACACACAGTGATTACAATATTATTGATGTGTTTCCCTTTCTGTACACTACTATTGATTTTGAAGAGAAGATTGAAGGAGAAGGTAAGCAGTGTTTAAAACAATAGCGAGGTGTATATAATTTGACCATTTGAATCAGGAGCCATACAAATGTCCATACTCTAATGTAAAAATTCAATTGGGGGCTAATTAAGAAATTAATTTAGAGCATGAGGAAATCCGTACGCACAATATTCATTGCTGTGGTATTGGCAGGGGTAAAATTTGGAAGCAATCTTGATGCTCAATAAGAATGAATCATTAAATTCCTGTTCCATAAACTGTTGTGTGCCTTTTAAATGAATAGTTATAAAGATTACGTGGCAACATAGAAAATACTTAAAATATCATGCCTTAAGAGCTAAAGATTACATTACCCAAATGAAAAAGATGGAAAGGAAATATACCAAATGATAACAGCTGTGTCTGGGTAATGGCATGATGGTAGTTTTTTCCTCATTTTTTCTCATGGTTATTTTAATTAGTTTCCAATTTTATAAATTGGAAAACCAGGTAAAAGCACCCAGATGAAAAAGCTAATAGTATTTAAAGCCAGAAAGAATTAAGATGAGGTTATTTTAAAGCTAGCTGTCCTCATAGCTTCAGGAGAGGCTTCACATGGGACAACATCACAGTTACTACAGTTTGTGGGGCCTGTGCATTTATTCGGCGTTGTTGGGGTGGTTGGAAAGACAGTGGCATAATAGCCCGAGAAACTAGACCCTCCCACCCCCAGCTGCCAGTTATTCAACCTAGGGCTTCAAGAACCAATTTCTGCCCAAAGTGTGGCCTTTCCTGGTGACTGCCTCCGCAGGCCATTGTGATGGTGATGGCTGGGATGTGGCCTGGCCTCCTCACATCCCAGGGGATCAGGCATTTAACGGAGGAGCCTGCAGCCAGCTCAGCTTGGGGTCGCTGGTCATCGGAGACACAGCAGCCTGTGCGGTGTTGACCCGGAGTGACCAGTCCCCTTTCTCATACCCACTCCCGGAGGCAACAGTCCCTCACGAGGGTACAGTTTCTAATCCAAACAACCATTAATCTTTCTCAGGGTTAAAAGGCCAGAAAAGCAATTTTTACTCTCTCTCTATATATATATTTTGATACTGTACTTGTCTGTATTTTTCAAGAGCAGATTTCCTTCATTAACCACTGTCAATGGGGAAAACACCCCACAGCTGTGTCCACAACTATGCAAACAATGCCAAACCCAACACAGCCCCCATGTGCACGGAGAAGGGGCAGGAGTACAAAACCAGTCAGCTGTTTATTGTGGCACTTGGCAATAACTGTGCAAACATAACTTACTTGAAACAAATTAATATTGTGTAGCATGAAATAAATTAGGGATGTGCATGTATTTTAAGTGAAAATGTCACCATAGAGGATAGTTTTAAGTAGCATTTCACAAACTTTTGAATACTGTTCTTTGATGTTCCTTGCCTTACTTAGCAAGTAAATTAATCCATATAAATGGAGCTGTGAGTCCTAAGGCCTTTTTGATTTTTAAATCAATAGAAAAAAAATAAGATTTGATTTAGAAAAACGCACTCAAGTGTCTCAGAAACATCAAAGTGTTTGGTTTATGAAATGGGCCTAATCTCCTATTTCATACTCTTTTAATAGCTGGTAAGTCAAGAAACATATCTTTTCTATATTCTTAAATTGTGAGGATCAAAAATGATGGGTATTAAGATAAAAAACATGAAGGCTTCCTAAATCTGTTTCTCCATGATTGGCCTTTAAATCCTTCCTCCAGAGTCATCATCAGTATGAGCAGCAAACGCTGCTACTGGTGAGTCACATTTAGACATCTGTCTCCTGGTATAAAGGCATCAAACATTTAAGAGAGATAGAGAATGCATTTTTATAGCTGAAATTATTTTACATTAAAGTTTCCATACTCAAAATCTTACACGAAGGACTAGGTAATACATAAAATCTAGTCATAGCATTTTCAAGCTGGAAGAGCCCTGGGCTGAGTAAAGTAAGACTCAGACAGACCAAGGGACTAGAGGAGAACTTGGGGCCCTTGACTCCTTGCCCAATGTTGTTCTAAGGGTGCACATCACTTTGCAGAATATATTATAAAAGTTCTGAAGCTTCCCTGGATTTTTTTTTTGTGGTGGGGGGGCAACATCTTTATGTTTTTGCTATGGCAAATGTATTTTGAGACATTCATTAACAATTTTTACTAAAGTTTTCTGAAGGATCTCAGAATGACAGAGAGCTCAACTGTTCTCTGTGTTGTTTATGAAGCTTTTGCCCTCAGAATCTGTGATAAAAAAACTGGAAGGAATTTTAACTAGATATTTAGGTCTGCAAGGTATAGCTGGAATTCTGTTGGTGCTGTCTTAGACTTACCTTTTGGGCACTTGGTATAATGAATTTGTATATACAGTAGGAATTATAACTGTACCATTTCTAAGTAAAAGTATATGCATATGTACCACATCTTTATCCATTCACCCAATAATGAACACTGAGGAGTTTCCACGTCTTGGCTATTGTAAATAATCCTGAAATGAACACAGGGGTGCACATATCTTTTTAAATTAGAAAACACTAACACTTTACATGAGAACTCCCTCTTTGGGTGCTCAGAATAAATTAATTCAAAATCAAGCAGTTTTGTAGTTTACACACTTCAGCCTTGCGGGTGGAACTAAGGAGCATGACAATCTGCCTTCCTCTTTTTCTCGACCTGCAGACACTTCTACGGCTCATTTTCCTCACAAAGGTTTCCCCAGTGAGGTCTGTCTGCTCAAGCTTTGGAGGCTAGATCTCAGTGTACTTGTGGAATTATTCATGTTTTAAGTTGAATTAAAGTTTTAATCAAATAAGTAATGTATACTTAATTACATCAGGATTTAAAAAAAATGGGTGAGTAGGGCATTGCTGTGCCATTCAACCTGCCCAGGCCCACTTTATCTCTATAAAGATCTTTATTTCCTTGAGATTCTGAAAACAACATTTAAATAATGTGTATTGGGGGTTTTCTCTAATTGCAAACATAAGATATGTTCAGTACCAAAAACTGGTAATGCAAGGATTTGTTCATATTGTACCATCCAAAAGATAGCCACTGTTAAAAATTTGATATGTCCTTTCAGTAATTTTATATGCATATATATGTATATATTGTATAAATAATGATATATGAGTACAATGGAATACTCAGCCATAAGAAAAGATGAAATATTGCCATTTGAGACAACATGGATGGATCTTGAAGGTATTAGGCTAAAGTAAATGAAGCAAGTCAGATGGAAAAGCACAAAAACCATACGAATTCACTCATATGTGGGATACAAAACAAAAAAGAAACAAATGAACAAACAAAACAAAACAAGAACAAACTCAGAGAAACAGCCTAGGGACTGGTGGTTACCAGAGGGGAAAAGGGGTGGGGAGAGGGCTAAATACTTAAAGGAGGTCAAATGTGTGGTGACAGACGGAACTAGACTTCGGGTGCTGAGCATGCTAAACTGTACACGGATACTAACGTAACTGTAATGTGGTGCACCTGAAGTTTATGCGAACCAATGTTACCTCAGTTCAAATAAAAAGTTAGTGATTTTCACAAAAGAACAATTTATTTGCCAGAGGGTAGGTCTCTAATATTGAACCCCTTTCTATTTGTTTTTAACTTTTAGATATGTTACTAGTATTTTTATAAAATAAGATAAATCTGACCTAAAACTATAAAGTGATATTTTTATTTCTTTTCTTTCCCCCTTCCAGATGAGAAGATCTATGCTGTCGTGACAAGTCCAAACAACATAGATGTTCCTAAAATAAAAAGTGAAAGTGTAAAACATAAAGTGAATATTTTAATTCTCCCTGCCCTAAGTTCCATTTCTGCAGTGATAACTTTTAATATTCTGATTGTATCCTTCTTCTCTACGTATATATAGACATATATTTATTTATAATTAAAGACATAAAAATCAGACCATACTTATATATAATTGTTCTGCAACTTTCTCTTTTGCAACTTAGTATATCACAAACATATTTCCAATAGTTTTACCTCATTCTTATTAATAGCATGATGGCATTCCATTATTTAATATACTGTAATTTATTTATCAATATGTTATTAATGAATGTTTAGGTTCTTTCAAATTAGAAAAAGTATGCTGGAAACACTCTTGCTGTATTTCTTTACGCACTCATGTGAGTACTTTTATAGTATATGTTTCTAGACATGGATTACTGGGCATAGGATGTGTACATTAACATTTTTGATAGACACTGAGTTTTCACCCCTCTGATATATGAAGCAGGGGTGGTCTGCAGAGTTTGGGGCAGGAACACAAACCAGGGGCCAACCCTGGGGGCATTTATCTAATCTGTATTATGGAAGTAGCTTGACTTTGTGCCTCTGGAATCTTCTGCAGGATAAATTTATCATCACATTCAAGCTGGTAACAGATAAGTTATGCATGGAGATGAAAAGACAAAGCTCTGGCTAGACCAACTTCTCAGGTCAGAACTATGATAGCTGATGGTAATTCTTTTGGTGAAAATGAAAATTAATACAGTTTCATTGAAGCTTCAAACAGGGCAGACAGGTCCTCTTCTGACTGAGGGCGTGGTGCAAGCTTGGTGACCCTTTCCTGAAACAGTGAACAAAAGGAGTTTCTCAGGGCTTTGAAAAGACAGTTTGTAAAACGTACTAGATTGTGCAAGTGAATCTGGGCATAAGAAACAATGACTTGTTAATAGTTATATCTTTAAAAATCACATTTCTTGTTTGCTTCATACTAGCTGATTCACAACTCCGAAGTTTATCAAAGTGTTGTCTCTTTCACATAAAGCTTTCTTTTTTTAATTTCATTTTTCAATTACAGTTTACATTCAATATTATTTTGTATTAGTTTCAAATGCACAGCATAGTGGTTAGATAATCATATACTTTACAAAGTGACCCCCCAATATTTCAAGTATTCACCTGACACCATACATAGTTATAACACTATTATTGACTACATTACCTATGCCATACAACTTTCAAAAGCCTTATGCCTTGTTTTCTTGTCCTTGCCTTCTGCTCTGGCAATAGCCTTCTGCCCTGGCAGTAGCCTTCTGCCCAAATGCACAGCACCAAACCAACCTTGGGAAAAATAGCTCCTATAATGACCAAACAGCGCTGGTCAGCAACTGGGCCAGTTTTCCGTGTGCAGAGAGATCTGTCCCAGGCACAGCGTGTGCAGCCAAAGGACACAGAACCAGCTGTCCCTGACTTCAAAGACTGTATATTTTACAAGTTGGACTTCAGGTATATTCAAAAGAATTTCATTAAGACATAACTTTCAGGCTACAGGCAAAAAGTGGCTCCTTTTAAAATATTAACTAAGGTTTTATCTTTACCTTCCCAAACACATTTGGGACTTGCTTAATTTTTCCAATGATTATTAAGTCAAGTCAGCAAAGCCAGCCAGCACATGTTTTTGCTATTTAAACTCCTGTATAATCCCCTGTCCTAGTGGTTCCTTGATGCCTCTGGGACAAGGAATTAAAAGATACTATAATGACTATGTCCAAATTTCTGGGCCTAAATAAAATTAAGAAATGTAGCAGTTTAGGGGGTTCCATTTTCATGGGTCTCTCAGTCTGTTTTCTTGTGATTAGCACTTGCTTGGGAGCACAGCTGGTGGAAGAGGGAAGCTGCATGAAGGCAGGGCTATGTTTACTCCATGCTTAGCACCTCCCAGAGTGCTCGGCACACAGTAACTAGGTCCTCAACAGCTATTAGTTGAATTAATGAAGATGATGGTGGTGGGGGGGATATTGGCATGTCAAAATTCACACATTTTCATTATCTCAGAAATGACACCCAGTCACTAAGGTAAAAACCCAGTAGTCATCCCTGATTTTTCTTTCCCTTTCCCTACATGTTAAATCCATCAGCAAGTCTGTCAGACCAACCATGAGAATAAATCCCAGATCTGACTGCTTCCACATCCCATTCCACCAGGATCCAAATCTAAGTCCCCTTCACTCCTCTGTTCTGCTTGAAAGGCCTCTTAAACTCACAACTATCAACAACTGAACCTAAAAACAAAAACAAACTAAGCAAACAACTAGAACAGGAACAGAATCACAGAAATGGATATCACATGGAGGGTTAGCAGCGGGGAGGGGAGAGGATGGGGGTAAAGGTACAGGGAATAAGAAGCATAAATGGTAAGTACAAAATAGACAGGGGGAGCTTAAGAATAGTATAGGAAATGGAGAAGCCAACGAACTTATATGTACAACCCATGGACATGAACTAAGGTGGGGGGATGCTGGTGGAAGGGAGGGTCCAGGGCAGAGGGGAATAGAGGGGAGAACAAAATGGGACAACTGTAATAGCATAATCAATAAAATATACTTAAAAAAGAAAAAAATGTTTCTACTTTTGCTCTACTCTTACCCCTTAGAGGTAATGCAGCCCACGGCAGCAGAGTAATTTTTCCCCCCAGTTTAAATCTGATCTTACCATTCCCCTGCGAGTGCTCACCAATGATTTCCCATTGACACTAAAACAAAACCATAGCCTCTAGTGCCACCTTACCTTGCCCGGGTTCTCATCCCAGCTCTAACTCTTCTCTCATCTATTCGTCTCACTAACACCCACCATCCCCATTCAGTCCCATGACAGTGCTGATCTTCACCTTGTCTCAAGGTCTTTGCCCTCTGCAGGAAGTGCTTCTACCAGATCTTCACTGGGCTGCTTCCACTTCCAGCCAGAGGCCTTCTTTCACCACCTTTGTTGGAGTTCCCTCAACACTGTCCTTCGTAAAATCACCCAGGTTTTCCTCCATACCACTTACCATTATCTGAAAAGATTTCATTTGTATCTTATTTATAGATTTGATTACACATCCACTGCCTGTTTCCTCACTGGAATGTAAGCTCCATGAGAGAGGAAAAGGATTTTGTTTTCCTCTTCACTGTATCTCATACAAGGAAGTGTATGTAGTAAGATCTCATTAAGTATTTGTCAAGTAAAAGCAAGAATGAAAAGAGGGAAGGATGTATACAAAAATTTACTCAAAAAGAACCTAAATTTAAGAGTTAAACCTTAAAATTCTTAGAAGAAAATATGGGAAAAATTTCATGACATTGGATTTGGCCATGATTTCTTGGATGACACTAAAAGCACAGGCAACAAAAGAAATAAACAGATAAACTGGACTACATCAAAATTTAAACCTTTCATGATCAAAGGACACTACCAAGAGAATGAAAAGATAACTAATAGAATGGGAAAATATTTACAAGTCAGCTATCTGATAAGGGATTAATGTCCAGAATAAAAATAATTGTTACAATTCAACAACAACAAAAAACTCCAGACAACCCAATTCAAAAATAGGCAAAGGACTTGAATAGACATTTCTCCAAGGGAAATATATAAATAGCCAACAAGTACATGAAAAAAATGTTCAACATCATTAGTCATTGGGGAAATATAAGTCAAAACCACAATGAATTTCCACTCACACCCATTAGAATGGCTATCAAAAAAAAAAGAGAAAGGGTGAGTTCTGGCCAAGATGGAGCACAGATAGATATGCTTTGCCTCCTTGTACAACCCAAAGAAGGAAACAACCAATTTAAAAACAAAGAGCAATCAGAACTGCCATAAAGTTGAACTGTATGGAAGTCCAACAACCAAGGAATTAAAGAAGAAACATTCATCTGGACTGCTAGGAGGGGTGGAAATAGGCAGCCACAGCAGGGAGGACACAATGAGGTAGCAGTTGGTGGACCTGGGAGCCGAGGCAGCAGCTGATGGACTGGGTGGTCCCACACTTGTGTGTGGATAAACTGGAAAGAACAACTGGGGAGTGAGACAGACCATGCAACCCAGGGTTCCAGTGCTGGTAAAATAAAGCTTCAGAACCTCTGCCTGCAAACCCTGTGGGGGTTGTGGTGGCTGGAGAAACTGCCAGTCTCTTGAAAGTGGTGCAAGAGCGAGCAAGTGGAATTGTTCCCTGTCCAACCCTTCCCCCACATTCAAGCACCACAACGTGGTGAAGTGGGTTGCCAACCCTGGCGAATACCTAAGGCTCCTCCCCTTACAACATAACAGTGCACTGATACAACGAAATATGACCTAAATGAAAGAACAGATCAAAACTCCAGAAAAAGAAGTAAGTGATGAGGAGATAGCCAACCTATCAGATGCAGAGTTCAAAACATTGGTAATCAGGATGCTCACAGAAATGATTCAGTACAGCCACAAAATAAAGGAAGAAGTGAAGGCTACACAAAGTGAAATAAAGAAAAATATACAAAGAATAAACAGTGAAGGAAAGGAAACCAAGACTTAAATCAATGATTTGGAACAAAAGGAAGAAATAAACATTCAACGAGAACAGAATGAAGAAACGAGAATTAAAAAAAAAAATGAAGAGAGGCTTAGGAACCTCTGGAACAACTTTAAATGTTCAAACATCCAAATCATTGTGTTGCCAGAAGGAGAAGAGGAAGAGCAAGAAATTGAAAACTTATTTCAAAAAATAGTGAAGGAAAACTTCCCCAATCTGGCAAAGAAACTAGACATGCACGTCCAGGAAGCTCAGAGGGTCCCAAATAAGTTGGACCCCAAGAGGGAACACCAAGACACACCATAATTAAATTGCTAAAGATTAAGGATAAGAAGAGTATCTTAAAA
>VMDR010002825.1:0-82612 GCA_007922815.1 Macrotus californicus
CAGGTCATCTTCCAGCGCGGCTCTGCCCCAGTCTCCTCCGCGGAACGCTCGCTCTCAGAGTGTCTAGTACCTACAATCTGGCTCCTACGCTTTCGTGCATGCTCCTTTCCCTAACCTACAACCCCCTTTCTTTGTCCTCCACCCCCCAGCCTACGAAATTCATCTTAATTAATGATCCTCGAAGCCTGCTTTGGATGCTTCCAGTCTCACAGCTCTCCCCTCCACGTGCCCCAGAACCCAGCCGTCTGCTCCGTTCCCCCCCTTAAAACCACCCCTTCATCACTTCCTGCTTGTTAGCAATGTCCTTTGTGCCCACATGCCTTTGTTTCCCAACTACACTGAACATTCCTTGAGGCTCTGACTGTATTTGCCTAACTCCACTTCCCCGTTAAATCCAGCAGAGTGCCCTGCATATACAGGACACCAGCACGTCTCCCAGTGTGACACTGAGGGGTCCTGGGAGGGCAGGCTGACGATGGCTGCCACAGATACGTCACATTCTGGTTTCTGGAATCTGTGAATGTCCTCTTTTAGAGTTAGGTTCCCACAAACATGATCAAATTAAGGATTTTAAGATGAAGAGGTCATCCTTGATTATCTGGCTGAGCCTAGACATTGTCCCAAGTGTGCTCAGAAGAGGAAGGTCAGAGGCCATGCAGGGAGAGGGCAGCGGGGCCACAGAGGTGGAGGCTGCCAGGGGTCCCCGGGAGCTGGACGGGGCAGAAAATGGACTTCCCCAGAGCCCCAGCGAGCGCTGCTGCACCACCATCGTCTTCTCCCAGCAAAGCTGATGTGATTGATCTTCAGGCCTCCAGAACTGCGAGGGAATCGACTTCTGTTCACAGCAATAAATTCGGGGCCTCCACATCTTGGTAATAAGTTGCGCCAGCCACAGAAAACTCATACACCCAGCAATAAATGATGACACAATTAAGGAACGGTGATGGGACAGTGAGGGTCACGGGAGTCATGAAGCTAGGCCACTACTCCAGGCCAGACACTGAGGCGGCGCAGACAGGTCAGAGACAGCTCTCCCGACACCCACCCCCATGGCCCTGTTTGCCTCCTGCTCTTACGGCTCCTCACCCCGGAACGTCCCGACGCAGTGACAACTGCGGCCAGGTCCGTCACTCTGCTGTGCTCGTCAACTCACTTGAGAATGATGACCCTGCCAGCCCACAGTCTCTGTAAATGAGACCATTTCTATGGCACAGGGGTCCCCATCATTCACAACAGGGCCCCTTCCTGGGAAGGGCAGCCCTCCTGAAGTCTGCTTGGACTCCTGGGGCGTGCCGCAGAGTGGAACCGCACACCGCAGGCCTTTAGCTAATCAATGCGTCGTCTCCTCTCCAAACCCGGACCACTGCAGCCAGGCAGCCTCAGTCCGAGAGGTGTGGCATCACACAGGGTGAGGACGAAGATCCACGGGGAGCGTTTCTCTCCAACAGACCTGGGTCCACCCCCACTGCAAACTGTCCAGGGACAAGTGTGTCCGTTAGAAATCTTTCCTACTTCCTTATTTGGGGCTACGAGGTAGAGCCTATTCCTCTAAAAGCTGGGTTTGTTCGGTCAATCCTTAAAGTCAGATATTATTCTAGATATAGGAGACACTGCAGGGAAAGCCAAAGCTTCCTTTCCAGTGAGGGAAAGTACAGCACAGACGGACAGACAGAAATATGTGATGTCCGGGGAGCCAGTCGTCCCAATGAGGAGCAATAACAAGGTAGAGGGGTAGGGTGTGATAGGGGGTGCTCTTCTAGATAAGTTTTTCCCAGAAAAGTCTATTTTCTATGACATTTTTCATTGGAGGTGTCATTTGAGACCAGAAGGAAGGGGGGAGGGGAACATTTCTTGACTGATGTCCTCTTCTATGTCATTTTCTCTCCCCTCCATGGAGTGTCCCCGCTGTGGACTGATCTGTGTGATGGAGCTGGGCAGCTGCTCCTCGAGCCCCAGATGCTGACGCTCCCTGGCTTTCTCACCCGCATGCAGACTGTCTGAGAAAGCCCACTGGGACTAACAGACTGTCCCGTCCAGGCTTGACATGAGGCCACCTTGGTTGTGACAAATACCTTTGCAGTCTGCAGGGTCCGGGCACCGCCACCTGGGCAACTCAGTGCCCTCAGGGTCTCTCAGTGGGTCCTTGTGTCTGGGTTGGGCTGTTCCCCCACGAGGGATATCACATGATCTCAGCACCCACCCAATTCAGTTCTCAGCATCCAAATGCCCTATCAATGGCCCGCTCCGGCTGCTAGTGACACCACCTACCTAAGCTGCCCAAGAATCCTGAGGTGACAAGCACCCTGTGAGCACTGCAGGAGAACACCAAGGCCTGGAACTTTCTCCACTGGCCTCTCTCCACTGGCAGCATGGACCTAGGGGATTCTCAGTAGCCAGACAGTGGATCCAGCAGCCACGGTGATGCCATGTCACGGCCGAACCATCACCCCCAAACCCACGCCTGGGTGATCAGGGGCCTGCACACTATCGCCCTCTGCAGCCCCACTGGGTACCAGAGCAAATGTGTCCCCTGCCCTGGGCTTCCGCCGCCCAACTGCTTCATTCACTGAGCACTGTCCCATGCGCATCCCTGTTTTAAAGCCTCCTTCAAACTAGAGGTGGATTCTGCGTTTTGTGGAGAGACATCTCAGTGCAGGAACCTTGAAGGACAGCCAGTGCCCTTCACCAGCCCGAGTTTGGGATGTGGCCACGGACCCATCCCCCCCTCCCGGCGCTAAACATGACTTGCGTACTGGCTAACTGAGCTTTAGAGGACACAATAACCAAGAAGTTAATAAGACTATGAAAAGAGATCATGTGAAATCTTACTTTCCAAATTGGGGAAATATCTGGGAACAAGATTATGTCACTTGTCACTCAGAGAACTACGGACTTCCCTTTGGACCAGTGAGCACTGGTGGAGTGCCATCCACCGCCCTTAGAACTGGCTCACGAGCCAGAGAGGGTGCCAACGGAGCCGCTAATGGGGGAGCAGCTTCCTGCTCCACAGGCAGGTTTGGCTTGGGCACTCCAGAGCACTGCATTACAGCCCCCATTTTCATCACCAGAATTAAAACCTCAGAGTCATGTGTGCCTATTTCCTTAAAAAAACAAAAACAAAAAAGCCTCGCCTTCCCTGGCCCGTGTGGCTCGGTGGGTGGGGCACTGTTCTGCAGCTAAAAGGTCATTGGTTCGATTCCCAGTCAGGGCACATGCCTGGGTTGCAGGCCTGGTCCCTGGCTGGGGCCCATGTGAGGGACAACGGGTCAATGTTTCTTTCTGTCTCTTTCTACCTACTTTCCCCTCTAAATAAATAAAATCTTTTTTAAAAAACATCAAAATAACCTCTAGCCTCCACATACCTATCCCAGGACACCTAGGATGCTTTTACTTTGGGGCTGTTGTGAATGACGGGAGATCCTGCCATTTGTGACGACACAGGTGAACCAGGGGAACATTACGCTCTGTGAGGTAAGCCAGTCACGGAGGGCAAATCTTGCACAATTCCACTTCCGTGAGGGGACTGGCCTCACGAGACTCAGAAGCAGAGCACGCAGCAGTGGCTTCCAACGCTCAGGGGGGAGAGAAAGGGGACAGTGCACTCAGCAGGGGCAGGTTTGGCTGCCCAAAACAAGTAAGGCCTGGACATGAGCACACAGCCTGACGCCCGTGGTCACCAACACAGCACTGGGCACTTAAAACTTGCTGAGAGGGGTGCATGTGTCCTAACCAGAAAACAAAACAAACAGGCACAAGGACACTGTGGGGGTCAGGGTATGTCCAGCACCTGGACTGAGGTGAGGGCTGCACAGGTGCATGCCTGCATCCAAACTCACCCGCCTGCACACACGAAGAGTCTTCTGCATATCAACTATACCTCAGTACAGCTGTCAAAAAATCTAGCCTCAATGGTTAATGACTTGCCATCCTGGCTGGGTGGCTCAGTTGGTTGGAGTGTTTCCTACACCAGCAAAGGTTGTGGGCTCAAATCCCAATCAGGACACACACCCAGGTGGTAGGTTCAGTCCGTGTCAGGGAGATAACCAATCCATGTCTCTCTCTCTCAAAAATCAATAGCAACATATCCTTGGGTGAGGACTGAAAAAAGAACAAATGAAAAAGTATTCTTTGGATGCAATTTATGAAGGAAATTCCCTTAAGGGGGGCCCTAAGGACAGCCGCATCGGTGTCGTTAGGGATGAAGCTCACCTGGGCCACGGCACAGCCCCCAGTCACCAGCATGTCCAAGTTGAGGTGTAACTGGGGTTTTAAAACCCACAAAGCTTTAATTAATTGGTGAATTTATTCCACAACTGTGTTGTGAGCACAGACCGTTGGTAGAGGCCCTGTTCCATGTGCTCAGTGACCCCTGCCTTCCTGGGGCTCCCCCAACGGGGCTGGTCCAGTGGAGAGAGTCACTTTAAATAAATCACTATTCCATGACAGTTGTTAACTAGCTGCTTTTAACACACATCTCTTAGTTCTTCCCAGCAAAATTACTTAGGAGAATTTAAGTCTGGTTGCTTATTCCAGTAACGAAGTTACGATGCAAGGTCAATTTGTTTTCTAGACAAAGGTCCTGATGTGCTAAGCATAACTGGAATATCCGTGGGTCCCCTGGGGGCAGAAATACCATAGTGACAAACAAGAAGGAAGGGACGCTCACTGGCCGGCTCTGGAGTGACCACACGAGGTGCACAGGGGAGGACGGCGCGTGGTCCCACCGGAGCTACAGCTGCACGAGGCGCACGGGGGAGGACGGCGCACGGTCCCAGCCGCTCCGACTGCCTACGCTTAGGGCACACACACGCGACAGGGAGGGAACAGGGAAGTAACAATGAAAAAGGAGCCGGTGGCTGATCCGGGCACCCTAATGTCACATTGGTACACATCATTTTGTAGCAATAGGATCTTATCCTGCCGGTAATATTAATGCGCATCCCTTTTGACCCAGTAACTGCATTTCTAAGTACCTGTCTCACACAACAACCCGACAGATACACAAGATGAGTGTATAAGGGTGGTTACTGAAATTTCTTAATAGTAAAAGACTGGGAAAACTTAACTGTCCCTGTCTCCACAGGCAGAGTCTTAAACAAATGACACAAAGCAAACCGCGACACATGGCAAGACAGTGGATGTGGGAGTTCGGCTTGTTCCGGTCAAAACCGCATCTGACTGCTGCTTCCTCAGAGAAGCAGCAAATGAAGGAGCTGGCTCGTGCTCAGGGATCCGAGTGGCAGAATCTCACTCGCACGGCTGGTGCAGCGCATGCTCCGTGCGCACGCGGGGTGAGACCGGCTGAGGGAGGGGCGCGTGGCGCGGAGGACGAGCGGGCCCAGCCAGACGGTGTGAACCGTGTCTCCTTCCTGTTCTCGGTGCGCCTGTCTCTGCATCTCTTGGCCTTTCTCTGTGTCTCCTTCAAGCCCGAACAGTGACGTGGTGGTAAGTTCAGTGTTCTCACCTGCCGTTTCACTGCGTGAGTGGTAGGCACTGGCGCGGAAACACATCCGTGGGATTGTGTGTGTGTATAAAAACCAGGGTGCAGATCACTGCCAACCACGACCCCATTCCAGCAAAATACACAGGTGTGAAGGTGTCTGAGCGCGGTGTCTGTGATGAAACTAAGTGGGCACCAAAACAGAAAATGTAAACAGTGGCTATCTTTAGGGCACAGTGGCAAGCACAAGGCCCAACGCCAAATCCTGCCCTCTACCTTGTTTAATCCGGCCCTCCACCTTGTTTCTGCCCGGGGCAGCGCCAGCTCCTTGCCCCTAGTTAAGGACTAGTTACATTTACACAGTCCTCAAAGTACATTCAGCCCTCTGAAGGCAACCACGAGGCTGATGTGGCCCCCGGTGACAATGAGTTTGACACCCCTGCTTTAGGGAGTAGCTTCAGAAAACTGGGCAGGGGTAATTATTTTATGTCATTGCTTGTAAGCATTGCTTACATTTAACATAATCCTTTGGCAATTTTTTAATCTTCACTGAGGACATGTTTACTAATTTTAGAGAGAGAGGAAAGGAGGGAGGGAAGGAAGAGGGGGAGGGAGAGAGAGAGAAACATCGATGGCTTGCCTCCAGCACGCGCCCCGACCGAGGATCAAACCCGCAACCCTTTGGTGTACTGGGTGATGCTCCAACCAAGTGAGCCACCCAGTCAGGGAGTACTTTGACAATTTAAAAAATGTTTTTAAATATGGAAACCAGGGCCACTGTGGCCTTTGACCTCTGAGCTTTTGGTGGTTTCCACAGCCTCCCCGGTCTTTCTTCCTGAGTTCATCATGCTCTGCCTCGCTTCAAAAAACGTGCAGTCACAAGAGGGCTTAAGGGAACCACTGTCCTCGAATGAATGAGGATTCACAGTGATTTCTGTGAATGGCTCTCCCACAAGGGAGGTGCCAGAGCCCCGGCAGCATGTGCGCTTCCCAGGCCTGGCCACTCGGTCTCCCGTAGTTGAGATGTGCCTGCAGTGCGCTTGTAGAAATTACCTTTTGCATGTGACTCAGATACTTGTTACCAAGGACCCCAAGTAACCAGTGAGAGTAATGGCACTGGTCCACGGCTTCATTTGTCTCCTGTCACCTAAGTTCAATGACCGCAAGCACCCCAAACCTCTCTCCTGAATTCTGAAAACAACCTCGAGCAAATTACTGGATGTCACGCCCTGAGGACCCGCCCTCACCCAGGACAGGAATGTAAACGTCAGGGTCTCCTCATCCCTGTCCTGCGCCTGCCACATGCCACACTCCTCCCGGGGCTGCCCGTGCGTGCAGCCCACCTTCTGCATCCACACAGACCGAGCCTTCGCTGGGGTCTTATTTTCTCCTGCCCAAAGCGTAGCATTCAGCTTCCTCGCCAGGCAGGCTTCAGTCCAGCCTCCGCTCTGTTTCAGAGTGGATTGTTCAGAATGAAAATCTGGTCCTGTCACTTCCCTTTTCCACACACCTCAAAAGCTCTGCTCTGCCTCTGTGAGGGAGTCTCAGACTAGCTCCTCCAAAACCTCAGACAACTCTGGCAGGGAAATTCAGTGCTAATGTAAAATAAATGATGCCTTCACATTCATAGCAGAAGTCTTGGCTTTCACACCACTGGGCCAGCATAAGCAGAGAGCTGATCAGACGGGCTGGAGCTCAGCAGGGGCAGACAGCTGCAGATGGACAGCTGCGGACGAGTTTTCTCTTTGACTTTCCTTTTTAAATCACAAAGATACATCATATCGTGAATGTTTCAGAGTGGATATCCTAGCCTTCCAACTGGGTTTGCATTCAGCTACTTTGTGTGTCCCGGCTAACGCCTTTATCAGGGACACCACTTTCTGAACTGCCCGCATCTCCTTCGCTGAGGCCAGGTCATCCAGAGCAGCATTCTGTCTCCTGCCTCCTGTCCCGTCGTCAGGGCGGGCTCTTTCCTCTCCCCTGTCCAGGAATTTCAGGGGAGAGTCTCGTGTTGATGTGGGGAAGGCATCTGATGCCAAGTGTGTGAATTGGGTTCCTAGGGCAGGTGGGCATGGAGGCTGAGATTATTAAACACTAAGGGGCAGGTATTGTCACCATAAAATGGCCGTCTGCAAGGAGACACCGGCACTGGACGGGACTCCCGACGGTGCGACCCGAACCACCCCGCCCCCTCCCCTCTTGCTCTGACCTGTGGGTTTTTAGAACAACAGGTGTGGGCTGTGAGACATCTAGCAAAAGTATTATGACAGGGACGGGATAGTAACTTAGAAAAACTTATTAACGAGTCAACACTCCCCCCCCCCCAACTGAGCTGGGGGTGTCACTTCACAAACAATTAAGAAAAGAGCAACGATGTTCCTAAAACCAGCATCTTTGTCTTCACAAGGCTAGCCCGGGGCCCTACAGAGGCCACAGCCACCGAGGAAGGGTTTCAGTGCGGGGCGATTCGAGCTGCCTCTCACCCACACACACACGATCACCATCAATTTAAAACGAGAGCCAAGCTCTGCTTCTCCTTGTGATGTGGAATCAAGAGAACACTGCCCAAACAAGAAAGAGATGGCTCATCTACAACATTACAGTATTTACTGAGCCCATCAGGGAGCAGAGGTCACCAGGGAAACCAGTAAACAAATCCAGAGTGACAAGCGCTCCAAAGGTGACGTCCCGAGTCCCCTTTAGCAGAGCAAGGGGGGAAGAGACAGCTTTCGTACCAGAGGGCAGGAGGATGCCAGCTGAACCCGGAATGAATCCTCAAAGGCAGAGTGCAGACTAGCGGATCCGTGTGGGAGAGCCCGGGGTCTCGGGCACAGGGGAGGCGCACCCATCCTGAGCCCCCACAAGTAGCTCACTAGGAGGAGTGGGCACAGGGCAGGGGACAGGGAGAGCTGGTCGGGGTGGCCCAGGCTTGTGGGAGGCGACCAGAGGCTGCGAGAACGGAACGAAGCCCTGCCCACTCTCCCAACCCTTCTCCCTTACAGAGCAATGCTGCAGGGTGGCACTCCCGCTTACCCTGGGCCCTGAGGACAGAAATCTGCTGCTCCTGGGGCAGGAAGCACAGCAAAACCAGCTCACTCCGGGGTGAGGTGGGAAACCCACTTGTCTAGGGTACACACAAAGATCCAGTGCTGCTGGGGAGGGTTAAACTCGGGTCACTTCCCAGCTAGGCTGACTCAGCCCCCCCACATGAACGGCCAGACACAGAAGATGTGGGCCCACTTCTGAGCAGCGGTGATCAATAACACGTCTCTCCTACTCCTGGACACGCAGCAGCCAGTGTCCAATCCAGCACTGAGACTCACAAAGAGCAGGGAGAACCATTGGCACGAAATAAAGCAGTCCACAGAGCCAGACACAGAGACAACCAGACTTGACCCCATCAGCCCAGAACTTTAACTCTGACCCAAGGGTGAAGGCAGCCCATGACGCAGGCAGACAAACACGCGTGGGCAGGAGGGATTTCAGCACAGAGACCTGCCCAGAAGACAGTTCTCTGAAAGGGACACTGAGGTTATGAAGTAAGCCCGCAGCTCCCAAGAAGCATGACGGGACCCCTGTTAGGATGTCTGGAAGACACCTGGGTCATTGAAACAAAACGCCAGCATTGGACACAGCGTCCTCATGCAGACAGGTCTGGCTAGATTTTCATTGGACCACCTCTGGCCTCTGCAGGAAGCTGCCTTGGCCTCAGAGTGAAAACGTGTGGCTTCCTGATCCCTTTACGTCGGGCAGCTCCTACACAGGAGTCACAGATAAACTGCTTGCACGCCCATAGTATTCTGTTTCTTGGTCTGGATGTGGGAAATACTCACTTGGCAAAAGCCCATCCAGCTGTACATTTACAGCACACATTTCACTGTGGACACTTAATTTCAATGAGAATGTGTTTTGAAATGGCCCCTGAAAATATTTCTGGTAAAATCTGTTTCCTTCTTGTCTAATGGTAGCTTCTAAAGCAAGTTAAATACACATGGGTTTAGACAGCTTGACAATATAACCTGCCCTGGCTGGTGTGGCTCAGTGTATTGAGTGCCCGCCGGGGAACCAAATGGTCACGGGTTTGATTCCCAGTCAGGGCACATGCCTGGATTAGGGTCAGGTCCCCAGTAGGGGGCATGAGAGAGGCAACCACACACTGATGTCTCTCTCCTTGTCTCCTTCCCTTCCTCTCTCTAAAAGTAAATAAATATTAAAAATATATATATAACCCATTTAGCTGACTACTTATTATCAGGGAATTATCTGGATTATGTGAGTGGATTTGTGACTATTTCTTTTCAGAATAAGGAACTCAGCTGCAGAGAAGATATCTAGAAGTGGTAGCAAGCGTGAGAGAAACATGAGCAGCAAACCTGTCTCGGAAAAGGAGGGACTGGAGAGTGGCTGGGGGCCTGCAGCTTCCCCAAGGCCTTACTTAGGAGGTGCCCATGGACAGGGCCCCCTTTTAATCGGAAGGATAAAATGCACATCCGTTTCATAGCTGGGCACGCCTGCTACCCTACCACCCATTCCTTAGCAGCACGTGCAGAACGGTGAGCGACTCACACGGCAGGTCCTGAAGGGGCAGAGAGCTTTGTGCTGAAATCCCGACTAAGTGTGCCTAGCTCACAGACAGCCCGGGGGCTCTGAGAACCCCAGAGATACACCAGGCCTCTACGGATGGACCGTGCCTAGGTCCTCACTCAGCCTTCCGCCACCCACAGCCTGCCAGGCCGGAAGTTCTAGTACCTGTTTGCAGTGAGAAAGAAAAGCAAAAGGCCAACCCCAGCCAGCTTTCCCCCAGGGCATCAAAGGAAGCGCCTGCTGCAGCAGCCCAGCCCAAGGAGTCCTTCCCCATCTGTCTGACACCCTTCGTTAGGACCTGTCACGGTGGAACAAAGCAGTCTGTAATGGGGCTGGGGGAGGGGGCGGGGAGCTCCCCTTTGCAGTCATTCTCCAAGGGGCCACTCCCGAAGCTGGGCCTCCCGACAACCTTCCAACATTTTCCCACCGTCCTCGCTCACCTCCAAGAACAGCACCCCCCCTCATTCTGCCGGCGCCAGCTGCTCCCCTGAGCTTCCAGGTGGCGGCCACAGTGGTGCGACTTTTTCAAAAAACGCATCCGAGGCCCTGTGAGCGTCTCACAGAACCAACCCGGGGGGACCAGTGTTAGGTCTCCCGGTCGCCCCTCCTGCCCCCCAAAAAGTGGACACCCGGCAGCCCCACTGAAATCCTCATTTTCTTTAAGGATTGTTCTAGAAACCTAAATTGTGATGCCTCTCATCTTCAGAGCTTTGAAATGCACCGCAAAATCTACCAAGTTTTAGTGTCTACCACAATTAATCAGAGATTTGGTCGACGCACCCAAAGAAGCTGAAAGTAAGAGTGGCGGAATGGAAAGGAACCCGTCCACCCAGGTTTGCCCCTTTCCGCTGACTGAGTACCCGGAGTCCAGCCGTGGGCTCTGTCCCCTACGGACTGAAGCAGCGATTCAGACTGGGCTAATTTTCCAGATTAGACGCCGGTGTGTTTAGCCTCCTAATTTTTTTTTAACCTCTAAACCAGGAGTGTCCAACCCGAGGCCTGCCGGCCGCATGCAGCCCAGGATGGCTATGAATGTGGCCCAACCCAAAATTGTAAATTTACTTAAAAAAATTTGAGGTTTTTTTTTTTTTTTTTGTGATTACATGTCACAATGTGTTTAATGTGTGGTCCAAGACAACTCTTCTTCTTCCAGTGTGGCCCAGAGACGCCACAAGGTTGGACCCCACCCCCAGCACAGAAGAGATGATGTTCTCAGATGTTGTAGATAAATCGTAGACTCATTAAAATATGCTGGGGGGGATTCAGGATGTTATCTTGCCAAATCCCTTCGCCAAATGTAAAAGGGATGGCCAGGCTGGATAAGGGACCTGGCCAATGACGCCCAGGTAACGGCAGAACCGAGACCAGAATTCAGGAAGCCCGGTGCCTGATGCTGTCCTTTGGCCCTCACGGCAGATGTGTCACAGGACTATTCTCCACTCCCTCCAGACATGGAGCTGGGACCTGGACGCCAGCCGGGGCTGGTCCTCACAGTGGCCCGACCAGGGAAGGCCTTGCTGTCTCCCTGGGTGCCTGGCGGGCAGCAGCCTCTGGATCCTCGCAGGCAGAGGACTGAACGCTTCGCTTGTTTGGCTGGCTGTCGGCCAGAGGCCACTCTGAACTGTTGAAGGCCACCGCAGGTCTCTGCCACATGGGCCCCCGCCATCGCCAGTTGCCTCAACCAGGCTGGCCAGGGAGAGAGGAGATGGAAGGAGAGTCTGCTGGCACGATGGACGCGCAGGCCACACAGCAGAACCTCAGGTTGGGACTGTGTCCCACCACACGCGTGTTCCGTGAGCTGGAAGCTCGCTCCAGGCCCCGCCCACACTCACGAAGAGGGACTAGTCGAGGGCTGACAACCGGAAGCGGGACTGCTGAAGGCCCCACTGAAGTCTGTCCACGGCAGCACTGGCCCAGAAACGCCACTCCTGGCATTTACCCAACGGAGGTGGGTGCTCGGATCCCCCTGAGGTGGCTTCCCCGTGCTCCTCGCAGCCCTACGAAGTGGCCATCAGCCACCTGTCCTCCCTCAGTTTTGGCGCCTTCATGCCTGCTTCTCAGAAGAACTGTCGCAATTCGAACCCCGCTCTTGCCTTCCACGGGGCACTCCTCTGACCCTGAACGTACTCCACTCTGAAAGCAATCGGTTGTTTCTACTCATGGTCAACTCACTGCAGCTCCCCTGCAGCTCTCGTCCACCGCAGGTCCCGAGGGTCTCCTTTTGCTTATTATTAAAAAGCAGATCTTCCCTTTTTACACACGACCCCCATAACTTCTAACATGGCCCCCAAATCTCAGGTATTCACCTTGATGCAAAAATAACATTATCCCTGTGTGGTCTCTTCACCCCTCGGTGCTATTCCTCTATCCACGAACAGTGACAATATGTCCTCTCAGCGACCCCCAGAGGGGGACTCTGCCACACGTCCTGAGCTGCTGGAGGCACATGGAGATTCTCAGCAGTGCTGGTCTGCACACAGAGCCGAGGGAGGACCTGCACGGTGACCAGATGTGTGGGAAGTGACACCCTATGCAGGGAGCACTGCGTGTCACGTAAAGGAAAATCACAGCATTTTCCCCAAAGCAGCACAGACACCTCTGCATAGGCAGTGAGGCCGTCCCCATGCTGGGACAAGAGACCAAGTCACTGGAAGAAAACTTTTATCACCTCCTGGCCCGGGTTCAGGCACAAGGTGACCAGGGCGCCCTGGTTGCTCAGGCCTTCTCCCTCCCCTAAAGAGGCCGCGTCAGCCAGAAAACAGCAGGGAAGCCCGGGACCCTGGGCATGGATTCCAGTGACTCTGGGTCACTCTGGGGCCACGGGGGACCATCAGTCCCAAAGAGGCATAGCCTTCCGTCAGCGCACAGACTTCCGCGGGGTCAGCCCAAAACAAAGCTGGGGGTGGAGGAAAGTGATGGCCGAGAGAGGGGGTGCTGAGAGCCACAGTGCTCCAGCAACTGGACCGGGTGGGTCTCTGAGTCACAGACGCCCCCCCCTCCACCCCTCCCCACCAGGGCAGGACCTGCAGAGCAGCAACACACACATTGGGCAGGATGGTCCGAGTTTCGTTAATACGTGAAAGCAGAGATGCCCCTTGGGACACCGCTCCCTTCACCTCAATCTGAGTTGGATAGTGTGATTCCTGAGCTGAACAGCCAAGAGGAGAGCTTTAAAAGAGAGTGTCTAGGACGTGAATTTCCCCCTGAAGGAATTGTGAAGAGCGCTCGAACAGGATGTGCAGCTGTGCAGGGAGGAACAGACAGAGCGGGGAGCAGACCCCTGCCCCTTTGAAATGCACCGCGCTGTCTGCTGGGCCCTCATTAGAGGGAGAAAAACGGGTGGGTCTCAGGCTGCCTTCCTTGGAGCTGGGAAGAAACAGAGCGCCGGCAGCAGAAGACAGGAGGGAGGCAGTTCTGGGCTAGTAGCTTAATCTCATCAATCTAGTCAGGGAGCTTTGTTGTTGCCTGAGTTCATGAAAGAGGAAGAAAGGCCGACTGGCCATGACACATCAAGTGAACAAATTAGAACTGGATGAAAGCCCCCGAGCCCAAGTTTTTTTGAGGAAAGAAAGAGAACAAGACGACCCCAGGGGCCTGGCACCCTGTCCTGTCACTGGCTAGTGATTGGTGGCAACCTCACAACAAACTGTCATGCGACAACGTGACCAATACAGAGTCTAGTACAGAGCTCATCCAGCGTAGCCCTGGCTTTCAGTTAGGGAAGCACCCACGAGAAGCACGGAGTTGGTCTGCCATGTGTCTGTCTTGTCTCCCCACAACGTCATCTTCTAGGAAATAGTAACTGTACTACATACTTTGTTAGTGTTTGTGTTAGATGTGAACATATTCACTGCCTCTTAGAAGCAGTGAACGATTTGCTGGCTAGGTGGATGGATAGACAGACGAATGGATGGATGGGTGGGTGGATGGATGGGTAGATGGACAGACAGGGGTGGATGGATAGACGGGTAGGTGGGTGGGTGGATGGACACAAAAATGGAAGGATGGGTGAGTGAGTGGACAGGTGGGTGGGTGGGTGGATAGGTGGGTAGGTGGGTGTGTGGATGGAGAGATGGGTGGATGGACAGGGGTGTTGATGGATGGGTAGGTGGGTGGGTGGATAGACAGATGAATGGGTGGGTGGGTGGGTGGGTAAATGGGTTGGCGGATGGATGGATGAGTAGGTGGGTAGGTAGATAGGTTGATGGACAGACGGGGGGGTGGATGGATAGATGGGTAGGTGGGTGTGTGGATGGACAGATGGGTAGATGGACAGACAGGGGTGTTGAAGGATGGATGGGTGGGTGGGTGGATGGATGGATGGATGATGTGCATTCACTATAGTTTTCATGGTTCAAATTGTCTCCACCATTTACAAATGACCCTCTCACGTGCAGTGTTTGAAATTTCCTGCAGTGATTTTCTGAAGGCCCTCCTTGGCCCGTGGGCTCCTTTCTTCATCTTCCAGCTACCACAGTGAGCTCCCTGGATAGATTCTGGGAGAATCACAAGGTGCAACGCAGCTTGCGGGCAGAACAAACACAACTACACACACCCACACCAGGACCCAGTTCTCTAGTGGTTTTAGAATAAACTCTAGTTACATAAATGTATGTACTTGTACCTTCGAAAACTCAGAAATCAGATAAACTGCAAAAATTAGATAAATCTATACCAAAATTTGAGGATGAATACTCAGTGAAACAAAATGCTGACTTTAACAAGTTTGGATAAACTCTTGCGATCTGTTGCTGCAGCTCATGCATTTAAATGGTCTTCAAACTATCTCAACAGCCAAGTTGCTCTTTTAAAACGCACAGCGGGGGGGACTTCAGGTCCTTCCTTGGCGCCACACGCCAGCACAGTACACTCCTCCTCGAAAAGCGTTTATTAACCCCCACCTGTGCATGGATGAGAGCGATGTACAAGACCCCAGTGTCTTGCACCTGCAATCGTAAGTCTATTCCTTTTGTGAAAGAAGAGAACATCTTAATATACGTTCACAGGAAATGAGCAGACTCACCTCGTAAACAGAAAAATAAGGAATGGATCAACATTCAGTAAGAAACACTTTTCTTCCAACCCTTTGGAATAAAGCTTGCAGGGCATGCCCAGATTTCTACAACTCTACAGTTATGAAGCGAATGGTGAAGAAGTACAAAAATAATTTCCTAACAGAGTCTTACCTCGTCAAGTAAACGAGACACCGCAGACTGACAAGGAGAAAATTCGAATGTCACAGAGAACGTCTGTCAAACCAGACAATTGTTCTGAGAAGTCTCGGGAGCCCCAAACGGCCTCCAGCCTCATGCGTAGTAAATCACCTGAAAGGAGCCATTTCTTTCCCATAATCCCAAATGCCATCATAAATCAAGGCCAACTCGAGCCACATCAGAGAAAAATGTGTGCCCATGTCCTAGACAACTGTCCAAGGGCTTGTCACCATTGTTGACCAGAAGAAGTGACGAGGTTCCTAACGGCACAGTCCGTCTCTAGGCTCCGCAGCGAGGAAACACAACTGGTCCACATTACCCTTCTGATCAAGGCATACTCACCACTGAACTGACACCAGGACATCATGTTTTAAAAAAACCTGCCTCACCGCCCGACCCAGAGGGGACACACTCCATCCCACCAGTTCCCGGGGGGGGGCCGCTTCTTCCCAGCACTCCCTGGTGACCGAGGCTCCGAGATCACCTCCATCTTGGCAGCAGGAAGTCCTGTCTTACTTCCAATGGAAAATTTTGGGTATGTACATCCTTGGTTTGTTCTCCACGGGTCTGAGTAGAAGCGGCTCAGAAGTCTCGCTCGGACGGGGGTTTGCCATTGTGCCAGGAGGGCCCTGCTCACTGCGCAGGAAGAGCCGCTGCGGTGCAGGCTTGGGCACTTGGAGGAGCTGTGGGAAGACACTGACCCAGGAGGGAGACAGGACCCACAGGTAGCCCTGGAAGTGGCGCGGGCTTTACAGAGCACCTTCTTCTTCTGTGTAGACCAGCTTTCTCTGCCTCCCCATCCTCATGGAAGCCAGAACAGCCACCTCATAGCATCTCCCACTTTCACAGGCCACCCCAGACTAGACCTTGACCTCCAGTTCAAAGAGGGAGAACATGAGTCAGTGTGGTCCAGGGCACACCCTGAGGACACGGTGCAGGGCGGCGAAGGCGGATGGTGAGCTGGGAACACAGTCGCACAGGTGCCGACTCCAGTGGCCTCCTAAAGACATGGCCTTGGCTTGTTTCACCCCTGCCCCGGCCTGGTACTATCTCTTGCCTGCAGAGCACCCTCTCAGTTCCTTCCCCTGACCCACTTTCTCTTCTCCCCGGGGCCCTGCTCATTTCTCCACACCACTTTTCAAGAGCGGTCATCAAACCCACACGCAACACTGTCCGGGAGACTGGTCCACGCCTGAGCGGAGGGAGACTGCTAGTTGGGGTTTTCAGCAGAGTCCGGGTGAAGGCAGGGGACCAAGCGACAGCCTCCCAGCTTCTGACTGAGAGCAGCAGTCAGAAGTGCTCCACGCAGGATAATTCCAAGAGACCCCACAGAAATGTGGATGCTTGAGGCTGGGTGTGTGTGTGCGCACATGCGTGTGTGTGTGTGTGTGTGTGTGTGTGTGTATGGACTTCATTGTCACATTTAATAAGTGTTTATTGGCTCAGGTGCCAGAGACATGGGGTAATTGGGGAGAGAACTGCCATGTGCTAAGTGTCACACTGTGGACTGCAGACACAGCAGAGAGCCCTGCCCTTACAAAGCCTATCACCTGTGAGTGTCAGCCGTGACAACATGCCTGAGAAGGGACAGCTCTGTGGCAGCCCAGCAAGGACAGTCACCAGACCTAACACGCGCAGGGAGGCACCCTGGAGGAGGCAATACCTGCACTGGGACCTGCATGAGTAAGGGACTTGCCCCAGTGCACCTCGGGACAACAGGTCAGGTAACTAGAGCATAGCCTGCCAGCGGAGGAGGTAATGCTCACACCTTCCTCTGTGACACCCGTGCCCCATGCGGCACTCCAGCCGAATTACCTCTCAGGGTCGTGCACGACGCTGCTGTGCACACACTGTCCCTCTGTCTGGGGCGTGAGCCCAGCCCCTGCCCCCGAGGCTGACTACTCTCCAGCTGCTGCGCTGGACTCCCTGCCCGGAGAAAGCAGTCCCGAAGCAACCCAAGCCAGCCATTGTCCCTCTGTGTCATCGCTCCAGATGTCGTTTCTCTCCCACTAGTCTGCAAGAGTTGAGGGCAAAACTATGTCTTCCATCACTGATCTCTGGATGCTGGCACCGGGAGTTTGCTAAATGAATAAATGAAAACAGTGTATAGATGCCGGACAAAAGGCTAGACACTACGTACACACCTGATTTCATTCACTCCTCGTGACAGGCCTGCAAAGTGGCGGCCCTGTCCCCCAGTGTATAGATAAGAAAGCAGAGGCTCACAGAGGCCATGGTCTTGATGACCTTTGTACAGAGAGAGGAAGCCGGGCTGTGATACAGCCCCCAACCCCCAGTCCCTTTCCTCTGCTTCCCCTGAAGCGTTAAAGGACTGAGGCCGTCCCCTCCTTCAGTCAGGGACAGAGTTCCAATGAGGCTCCTCATCAACACTCAGTGAAACGCTTACCAGAGCTCAGTGGCGCAGCTTTAACTTTTTAGTGTTAACTTTTTAGTGTGACCGACCTGCATTCCTCCAGCTGCTCAAGGGAAGGACAGGCCCCCAGCAGGGGGGCTTCAGACTCCTGCCTTCTGAAGAGACCCAGGGCAGACTCCCGAAAACAATGAGGCGTCTGCCTGCCGGGCCAGTGTTGAAGAAGGGCAGACTGCTTCCTAGCGGTGAGAACACGGACCAGCTGCCCTTCACAACCAGGTGTGAACGGTTATCACACCTGTGCGTCATCTGAGGGTCCTGAGGAGCACTGAGTTTCCTTTAAAAAAATAACTGTCCTGCATTTGAATCCTTTCCAGTCTCAGAAAAGTATTTGTAAGTCACTGGAGGAGTAAAGCTTACTCCCTGAGAAGCAGAAACTGTTATGCTTTATGATCGCCCCAGCCCGCCCCCACCCCCTTCCACTTGTTTATTTTAACATCTTTTCAATTGAGTGTTTCATGTGCCAGGCTCCATTCTAGAATAAGCTTTTACAACCAAATTATCAGTCTCTTCCAGGCGGGTCCTTCTGAGTCGCTGACCTGACCTCTACTACTTTGGGAGGATCAGACAGAAGGGGCTCACCATGAAATCAGTTACGCTACCAGGCTCCATTCCAGTAGTCACTGGTGAGGATGGTCAGCGCCCTACACTCACAGGCTGCGCCCTAAGGGGGGGAAGGAGGCACAGAGAGAGCCAGAAGGGGGTCTTTCTCCACAAGCCCTGCCCCCGCCCCTTATGAACCCTTTCGAACATTTTAAACCCTGAGGCTCTTGAATCCTGAGATCCCCTGTCACCAGGTGAGTAATTCACTGCTCAGTGACTCGCATGCTCCTGGCCGAGGGTCAAGTCTCCAACACAGGTTGGAGTGACCACCCAGCTAGAGGGGGGTCATGATCATTTGAGACCCGCCCACCCTCCACTCTACAAATGACTTAAAACTAAACCCATCAACTTTTGTTAAGTCACTTTTATCTGAACATACCAGCACCACATTGTCTTAATAACACTAAAGACAGGTATACCTCATTTGAAGCAGTAAACAGAACCTCCCACCCAAAGCTCCTCCTAAATGGTTCCTTTGCTAGAAAAATGTCTGTGAGCTCACTCTTTGAACACGCCCTTGAGGGAGACTGTTTGCAAAGTAACACACCCTGCTAACTGGCAGCAGTGGATCTATCTCCTGGATGCAGGCATCTGTTGATCTGGCTCTCGGCCAAGGCACACCTGGGCAGTGACCGCGTCTCCTGTCTCTCATCTCTGTGTTCCAGCACAGGGTAAATGCTCCAGAAAAGTTTGCTAAATGAGTGAGTGAAAATAAAGGAGTGTTTATAGATGCTCCTTCATCCTGCATAAGAGGCTCCACACGGCATCTCCCAGACACGTGACTGCCATCACCCCAAGTGGCGAAATCCGCCAGTCTCCATGCATCAGCCGGGCATCCACTACACAGAGGCCTACCTCCAATCTCCGCCCCTTGTCCTCCCTTCCACAGCCATCTCCGCCCCCGTGGGGGCATGAGAAAACATTCCAGTCAGTCATTTCCTTTCTGCTGTGGACAAGATGGGAGGGGGAAGGGGGTCATGAACAGAAAATACCCAAGCTGTCCTGAATTCTAAAGCACATCCTCTGAGGTACCCATTTACGATGAGTGGAGGTGGAAGAGACACCCAGGCTCTTTCAGAAAGCTCTTGATTACAACCTGGCGGGTCATAGAAACCTAAGCAGTCCAGGAGGAAGGAAGAGAGGTCAGGACTCCAGAAGGCGGGCCTGCTGGGCGCGCTGTGGTCAACAGAAAGAGGGAGCCCGGGAGCCTCAGCCTGGGGGTAGGCCAGGGAGGGATCCTCATGCAGAGGCACACTCCCAGGGGACACTGGGCACAGTCTGGAAACATTTTTGGTTGTCATGGTGGGGGTGGGGATGCTAGAGGCCAGGGATGCTACTAAATACCCTACCATGCACAGGGCATGACCCACAACAAAAAATTATTCAGTACAAATTGTCAACATTGCTGACATTGAGTAACCATGGGCTCCACCAAAGCCTGCCATCAAGAAGTCTGGTTAGTCTATGGTTCAGAAGGTCAAGGGTGATGCTTGTGATGGAAGAGAAAGGACAGGGTGAAGCACTTTGAAACTAACAGGAGATCAGCACAGATCACTACTGGGGTGCAGGGGAGGTTCTCACTCCTGCAGGCAGCCATTCACTCAGCCCACAGGCATCTGCGGACCAGGACTGAGACCACACCTGCCATCTGGGCTGCAGATGCACTCACAGCTGGGAATCAAGGAACTGCCCAGGATGCTGCCCAGGTGTGGGTGCTCAGAGGACAGATGCCAGCCATTGAAAGAGGAACTCCACCCTTCCAACCTGCTTGTTTATAGTTTAATCCTCAGTAGGGTGTTCCACACAGCCCTTCCCTCTCAGACCCAGGGGCTTTCAGGGCTTTTCAAAACAATTCCTGCCAAACAGGCCCTTGTCCAGAGTGCAGCCTGTCAATGTCACTGATTGGGTAGAGAACACCGAGCAGAACCAATGTCCGCACTATTCACAATGACCTCGTTTACCTTTACTGCCCAAAACAACGTCTAAAATGTAAATGGACACGGATGCCCACTTGATCATTCAAATAATTCCTGCTGCTCCAAGGGCACCTCACTCAGACCTCTCAGAGTCTAGAAACGGTCACAGGCAACTCCTTTAGTGGGGACAGACAGGCCACTTTGAAAGGTGATTAAATGTGACACAATGTGCAGGATGAAGCTCTGGCGCATCCCAGAACTTCCTCTGGGGACCGTAAGAATAAGAGTGACTTTGTAATCTTCATCTCTCCCTGTGTGTTAGCTGTGATGATTGGCCAACAAACAGAGTGACACACCGATGTACAGATGAGCATCTTCATTATTTTCTCCCTACTTGGGTAAAACGGCAAAACAGCCAAAGTACCGCTCTTAAAATATCTTTGGCTGTATTAATAAAACATTAGTTTCTCTAAATTTAAACTTAAAATCCAATTAATTCATCAAAATGTCAGTTGTCATCGAAAGCACTTTAGTAAGAAGGAAATACTTTGGAATAGAGAAGACGCTTCACAGGAACAGAAGGAGTAGAGGGAGCTGATTTTGCTCCAGCCCAACGACCCCTGTGACCTGTCTGCTGACGTTTGCTCCAGCGAAGCCGCAGCGGAGGACACTCAAGACGGCCGCTGGTGGCACAAGGGACTTATTTCCCACAGGGCCTGCCCCCGTCTCAGGGATGCAGCCTGCTTGTACCAAACACAGTCATCACTGCCGTAAGCTCCCAAAGTCACACACCTTGGTGACAACTCTGCAAAGCACAAGGGGCCGGTCACAAATGGAATCACAGTGATAAATCTTATTGTGCCTTCCGGGGCTCAAACAGACGAGTCCCCAAAGGCTGTGATTTATACTGCTGCCTGCAGTTATTCAGAAGGCAGAGACTAGAAATAAGGAACAGAAGATTCCTGACGGAAATTTTAAAAGCAGAAGTATAATTTGAGTATCCTGTCCTTATCTACAAGAGGAATGGTTTCCAGTGGGTTTTCTGGAGCATTCTTGTTGTTCTCTGCCCAGTGTTTTTCAGCTGAAAAGGGAACTTGGGGCTTTGTCTTCCCTCTGCAATCCGAAACCAATTTATCAGCTCCCATTTTAGCAGGAGACTGGAGGAGACACCGATAACCTTTAAAGGTTTATACAGAGTTAAATACAATCACCACGGCCCTTTTGAAACAAATAAGGGCATGAAAAGAAAACACTGAAATCCTGTGTTTCTTCCTGCAAATAACTTACAAGGAACCAGCTAACTGCTAGCATGCCATTGACCTCTGGCTCGAAATCAAGGGTTTTAGGAAAATAAACTAAAGGTAGACATATTTTTAGAGCTAAATATGATTGATTTACAGAAGCTGGATTTCTTTTCCCCCTAAGGACCAACAAAGTATGTTCCAATTTCAAGGGACAAAGGGCAAAACCAAGTCTGGAGATCATCAAGCTGTTAGTCCGTTTCACGAATGGAGCACAGTGATATTCCTTACACTGACTGGTTACAGGCAGCCTCTGTTTGCCCAGTAAACAACCGATCATGAGGGGGCCACCTAATTACGGTTTACAGTCAGGGGTACCTGGGGTTTGTTGTGGTCACCTTCTCCCTTCCAGAGGGAGAGAAGCGTCCCCCAGTGAGTCCCGATCACACAGGTAATGCCTGGGCACTTGACCGCGGCGCTGCCAAAGCCACCACCTGGGGCTCATTGGCAAAGGAAAGTTTCAGCTGCTCCACCTGGCCCCGACCATTCATCTCTACCAAATCTAGAATGCTCCAGACAGAAGCTCCGCACAGAGGGCAGATCAAGACCTGGGGCGAAGGGAGTGACTGAGCTAAAATGAAGGGCCAAGAACTGCCCTCCACCAGCAGGGCCTGGAGGACCCAGGAAGAGTTAAAATCCAGGCCAGCTATGTCTGCAGTCTAGCTGAGCCCTGACCCCCAGTGACACTTTCAGGTCCGCAGGGAAGCCTACAGCGCAGGGCACACTGTTTCCACTGCCTCCCGGACTGCAAGGGGCAAGGCTAGAGAGGTGCGTGGGGAAACTTCGGGCAGGGCAGCCCAGGGGGGAGTAGACGGCCGGACGCGTCGCTGCGGGCGCTCGGGAGGCTTCAGGGACCACCGCAGGGGAGGCGCACCGGCGAAAGGGGGAAACAATGTGAGGGGTCTTACTTTTGTAGCTCGCCGCCCAGGGCTGGTAGCCGTAGTAGCCGGTGATGCGTAGGATCCGCTCCTCGATGGACGTGAGCCCCGCGGGCGCGCTGGTCAGGTCCTCCACCGAGCGCGACCATTTTAAGTCCTCCTTGATCGACTCGTCCACCACCAAGTACTTGAGCTGCCGGAGCTGGGGGCTGATGTCAGACAGTCTCCGGGGGCTGACGTCCGGTGACCTCCTCATGCCACTGAGGCCGGGCAGGTGGGCGGAAAGGGAGAAAGTGGAGGGTTTCAGTGAGGACCGATCTGAAGGCGAGCGAGGGCGCGGCCCGGCCTCCTGGGGCAGGTGCCGCCGCAGGGCTGGCGCTTCCCCTCCCGCAGCTCGCCGCCCACTCAGCTCCCGCGGCAGCCTCGGCGTCGGGTGCCGTCTCTGGTGCCCAGCCCCAGGCGCCTCGGGGCAAGACAGGTTGGGGCGAGTGGCGAGGGACAAGACGTCCTGAACTTCGCGAGGAGCCCTCCGCGGGCCGACCCTTCCCGAGCCCCACACCTCCCGCGTCCCGGCCGCAAAGGGCCACACGCCCGCGCACCCTCACCCGGCGCTACTCACATGGCGATGCCTTTGCCCCGGGGCGCGCCGCCGGGAAACTCTCGGATCCCCATAGGCAGCGGCAGAGTGCAGCTGGGAGCGCCCAGACTTGAGGCGGAGGGGCCGCCGGCCCGAGCTGCCGACAGCCGCGGACCCGGGAGAGGAGGGCGCGCTGCCCGCCGAGGGTCCGCGCCGCCCCGCGCCGCCCGTGCGCGCCCGCGCCGCCGTCCCCAGCGCCTCCCTCCGCGGCGCGCGGCGTGGGCGCGGCTCAGCCGGGCTCCGGCCCGTCCCGGCGCCCTGCTGCCAGGCGGCGGCAGGGCCGTGCGGGCGCCGCGCCCCTCGCCTTCGCAGCCGCCCGGCACACGGCGGGCGCCGGAGCCGCGGACGCGGAGAGCGCGGGCAGCGGAGTGCGCTCTCGAGGCACCTGGGCGGGCCGTGCGCGCCGGCCGGACGCGCAGGCGCCAGTTGGGGGCGCTGCTGCCCGTGCGCCCGGCTCGGTCGCGGCACCAGGCGCCCGCGCTCCTCCTACCCGGGGCCAGGACTTGTCAGGTCCTACTGCTCCCGGTTCAGCAGTTCAGGGCGGTTTCACCCTCTCAGCCTGTCTCTCATTCTGCAGTACCGACAACAAAACTACTTGGAGAGACAGAAACCTGGTTCCACATGCACGAGAAGCCCGCTCAGAATGTCAAATAGATAAACGGCCGTTTGCTGGCAAAGCTGAGACACAGGTGAATCGACTGATTACCCCGTGGGAATGTTGAGTCAGGCCGGGCCCTCCGAGAACCTCCAGGCTCATAGATGACTCATTTGCTACAGCATTTGTCTCTTCTTAGCTGTCCATTTAAGTTAGCCTGTAATCTTTTTTTTTCTGTCCACCAGCCATCTTTCTGTAATACCTAATCGCTTTACCTAATGTTATTTTTCTGTTGTAAAAAGAAAATACATATAAGTTCACTAGGGAAAGTTTAGGAAATACAGAAATATGTACAGAAAAAATACCCATTTCCAGCCCAAAATGACTACTACAAAGTATAAGTGTCTTCCCTTCCACACCTTTTGTCCAATGTAAAGTATATTTTACCCAAAATTAGAATCAAATTGTACACACTACTTTTTGAATTTTTTTAATATTAAAGTTAGCCCTGGCTGGTGTGGCTCAGTGGATTGAGCGCAGGCCTGTGAACCAAAGGGTCACCAGTACGGTTCCCAGCCAGGACACACGCCTGGGTTGTGGGCCAAGTCGCCAATAGGGGGCGCATGAGAGGCAACCACACATTGATGTTTCCCTTTCTCCCTCCCTTCCCCTCTCTCTAAAAATAAATAAATAAAATCTTAAAAAAGAAAAGACTAAACAAAATATATTAAAATTAATAAACTGGGGATAGAGGAGAACTTTCTCAAATTAACAACGGACATCGACAAAACTCTAACATGATGGAAAGAAACGAGAAACTTCCTTGCTTAGACCAGAAGCAAGGCAAGGACGTCCCATCTCACCACTCCTTCCCAATGTCGTGCTGGGAGTCCCAGCTGCTGCAATAAGACAAGAAAAGGAAATTAAAATTGTGTATATTGGGAAGAAGTAAAACTTCCTTTGTTCACAGATAACATGATTATCTATGTAGAAAACCTCAAATAATCAACTAAAAATTGACCAGGAACAAATGTTGATTACCACAAGTTTGCAGGTTCATGCACAAAAGGCCACGCACTTCCCACATGCCAGCAACAAGCAACTGGGATTTGAAACCTAAAACCTAATACCACCTATGTTTGCACACAAAACATGAATTATTTCAGTGTAAATATGTGTGCAAGATGCAGGTGAGGAAAATTATAAAGCTCCGATGAAAGAAATCAGAGGAGAATAAAAGAATGGAGAGATATTTCATGTTCTTTGGTGGCAAGATAATACCGTTAAGATGTGAGTTCTTTCCAGCTTGATGTATACATTCAGTGTGATCCCAATCAAAATCTCAACAAGTTATTGTGTGTACGTCAACAAAACTAATTCTAACTTTATGGGAGAGGCAAACCAGCCCAAAGAGCTAATGAAACATTGGAGAACGAGGCTGGAGGACTCGCACTGCCCAGCTTCAAGACTCACGGTGAAGCTATGGTAGACCGCACGGTGTGGCCGCGGTGCAAGAACACACCAATCAGTGGGACGTCATGGACAGCGCAGACAGAGACCCACACAAATAAAGTCGAGTGATGTCCGAAAAAAGGGCAAAGTCCACTTGATGGAGAGGGGATAGCGTTATCAACAAATGGTGCTGGAAGAACTGGACCTGCAAGGCAAGACAGTGGTCATAAGCCTAAGTCAAGACTAGAAAAGTCTTAGATACACAGGAGAAAATCAAGACAACCATGTGTTCGGTGATGGTGTTTTAGGTGCATCAGAGATATGACCCACGAAATAAAAAATTGATAAGCTGGACTTCGTTAAAATTGAACACTGCCCCTGGAAAAGACACTGCCAAGAATAGCATGACAAGCCACAAACTGAGACAATATGTGCAGAAGACCTCTGAGAAAGGACTACCATCCAAAATAAGAACACTTACAACTCAACAATAAATGAACAACCCAGCTTGAAAATTGGCAAAATATCTGAACGAGGATGTTGAAAGATGATGCGCGGACGGCCAACACGCATGTGAAACGGTGCTCGCCACCGGGTGCTGTTAGGGAACTACAAGTTAAAACAATGGGTGAGATTCCCGCCGCTCACTGCCCAGCTGCAGGAATGAACACGGGCCAGGACGTGGAGGCGAGGACGAGGACGAGGACGTGGAGCAGCCAGAGCGCTCCCTCGTGGCTGGTGCAGATGCAAAACGGTGTGGCCACTTTGGAAGGCAGCCTCGCAGTTTCTTACAAGAACCAAACACATTTTGCCATGTGATCCAACAATCACATGCCTGATGCCTTTCTATTTCTAAATTGAGTTGAAAACTACGTCCCCACAAAAACCTGCACAAAAATATTTGTAGCAGCTTTATTCATAATTGACAAAACATGGAACCAACCAAGACATCCCTCGATGGGTGAGTGGATAGATAACCTGTGATACATGCAGACAACAGTATGTTATTCAGTGATTAAGAATTAGTACACTATCAAGTCATGAAAACACATGGAGAAATTTTAAATGCATATTTCCAAGTGAAAAAAAAGGCCACCTGAAAGAGTACATACTGTGTTATTGTTGCTATACGGCCTTGTGGAAGAGGCAAAGCTAGGAAGACAGTAAAAGATCCCTGGGCACCAGGGGTTCCTGGTCGGGGTGGTGAGGTGGTGGGAGATGGAAGGAATGAGCGAGCCCAGGAGGGTTTAGTGCAGTGGAACTGCTCTGGATGCCCCTCCAAAGCTGGATACATGGCATTAGACTGTGCAACCCCAAGAGAAAGCCCTAGTGTGAACTACGGGCTCTGGCTGACAATGAATGATGTGACAGCATCAGCTCATTAACTGTGGGACACGTACTGCTGACGCAGGGCGTCAGTGTCGGCAGGCAGGCCGGCCGTCTGTGTATTGGGGGTGGGAGGGACTTTCCCTTCAATCTTGCTGTGAACCTAAAAATAAAATCTACTATGTAGCTTTCTGGTGTCCCAATATTCCTCTGAACTACTTTCTACTGGATGCAGTATCATTTCATGGCTGGTATGATCATAAAAGCAACACAGCCATTGTAAAGAAACGGCAACAAGTGATATCTAAGTGTATAAATAAAAATTAATATTCTCCTGTTTTTTGTGATAGCCTGTGGGACATGGTGTCTCTCTCTGCATCTATGTGTGGGTATGAGAGCTTTTTTATTAATCCCTTTTTCTAAGGCTTTGCGACAAGTCATTTTTCCTTGCACTTGAAATGTCCCACCTTAAGCCGGTCTTGGATGGCCATGAGGACCACTTGACCTGGGGCTCCCACAGCATCCTCAGAGGGCCACCTGGCATCTGCATCATCCAGGACCAGGACGGTTGTTTATGAAAGGACGGTCCTGACTCACCCCATCTGAGTGCAGCATGGGGGCACTCCACGTCACCGAATCTGCCAGGTGGGCTTTGTGCATGCTGTTTGAGAGCCACTCCGGTGAATAGTGGTAGAAGTTTCACGAACTCAGAACCTCCCCTTCGCTTTCACAGACATATTTACTGAGCCCAAGGGAAGGCCGTGGCAGAAGTGAACAGAGGCCTCTCCCATCCATGCACCACGTTCTGGCCGCTGTAACTCTGGGCCGGTCTCCCACCTTTCTGAGCCTCGGTTTCCTCATCTGTATAAAGGGGATGACTTATAAGATTGTTGCGAAGATAAAATGAGTTGATACCTACGAAGTACACAAAATTGGGCCTAGGACATGGCCAAGGCCAGTACTTAACAGGTATGAGCTATTATTATTAGCAATGTAGCTAAAGGTGAAATCCATTTGCTTTGTTTTTCCTTTCTCTCCCTTCCTCTCTCTCTCTTTTTCTCTCTCTCTCTCTCTCAGCAGCATCAAACTGTTGACACATATCCAGGTTCATGTTACCTAAAATCTCAACATGATTTTTATATGTGCAGTTGTTAAACCATATCACTGCCCTTTGAAAATTTTAAAAAAGTAAATAGCATGGGGTTTGCAGTCAGATGAAATGGTTTAAATACTGGCTTCTCCACTCACCAGCTGGATAACCTTGAATATGTTATTTAACTCCTTCCAGCCTTAACTGTTTTCACATCAACCTCATCTCATAGTTTTATAAAGGTTAAGTGAGTTCAAGCACGTTAGAAGTTAGCAGAGTCGAGAGTCTGGGTTTACTACTCAGTAAGTATCAGCAATAGCAATCATGGTCACTCCCATGATGTTTCCGCTTGTCTGAGGTCACACTGCCCCGAGGTCTCAGGGTGTTCTGGGGACGATGGCAGTCAGCCATCACAGTCGCAGTCCCAGTTCACCAGGTGCTATGGGCACCACGTTTATCGCCCCTGCCCAGCATGCTCGAGTCTACAAGCACCTCTTTAAACCTTGTTCCAATGGCTGCGAATGACGTCCAACACTTCAGCCCAGACAGACGTGGTGATGCGCTTGTGAGCTTCTTGGTGGACCCAAGGGCCAGCCATCTCCCCTGCAGTCAGGTATGGTCAGCCAGGATGGAGCACAAAGGCCACACGCACAGGTGGCCGCGGGCCCTCCTGCCACCATGAGCCAATCAACGCGGGAGGCTTTGATTCTGGCCAGTGAACATCAGAAGTGGGCTACTGTTGGTGAAATTGCTTGCTCGTTGAATAGCATGATGAGAGGTAAGAATGCACTGCCATGGAGGAATTAGAGAGATTCAGGAGACGTGGCTTGGAGACAGTAGTACAGAGGTCCTGTCCACCTTTGCATAAACAGGCTATGCAGAATTGGTAACCTTTCTCCTTAGAGATGGTACCCAAGGTTTGCCAAACTTTTTTCTCGCCAGTGGGTATGAGGATTATAGTTGCCTCCTGGCAACTCTAGAGCTAACGGAATCCTGCTGTAGAACCTCATCCTTCTGCCTGGAGTGAGTGTCAGACGTGCTGAGAGCACCTAAAAAAGCAGAACACAGCAACTTCATCTAATTCGGAGAGCAGGCCAGATACACTTTCTCCAGCACTTGCTGGTAAACATTGTTTGCATGACTGTGTGCCCGTGTGGTGCTGCTTTCAGTACAACCGAACGGCAGAGGCAGGGGCACTACTTCTCCATCCACTTATGCGGAAGTTTTCATGGTCAAACACTGTCTGCCCACAGAGCCCAAGGGTTGTGCCTGAGCACATCGGCTTCCGTCTGCACCGCCTACTTCCAGAGTGAGCATGCGGAAACGGTGGCTGTCCCAGCACACAGTGAGACCCAGATACAGGTTCTGCCTGGAGTATCTCAGAATATCCAGAATCACCAAGGCAACAGTGGAAATATTCCATTCAAAAACCCTCTGTACTGGTGGTTCTTAAACTTTAGAAGTCTTTGGATTTGAAGACTTAAACGTAAGACCTAAGCACATAAAACTCCTAGGACACACAGTGAACAGGTTTCTTGATGTTGAACTTGGCAGTGATTTTTTGGAGGTGACACCGAAAGCACAAGCAACAAAGTAAACAACAAACAAGTGGGCTGCACCACCCAGAAATGTTCCTGCACGGCACAAGAAATCATCGACAAAATGAAAAGGCACCTACGGAATCAAATACAGTGTTTGCAAGCCATACAGATGCCATGGGGTTAATATGCAAAATATGTAAAGAACTCATACAACTCAACAGCAAAAAAATAAAAAATAATAATAATAATCCAATTTTAAAATGGACAAAGGGTCTGAATAGATATTTTTCCAAAGAAGATATTCAAATGGCCAACAGGTATGTAAGAAGTACTCAACATCACTAAGCAAATTCAAATCACAACCACAATGAGACACGACCTCGAGCCTGTTGGAATGGCTGCCACCAGAAAGACAAGAGCTGTCAAGTGCTGGCGAGGAGAAAAGAGAACCCTTGTGCACTGTTGGTGGGAATGTGAATTGGTGCGACCACTATAGAGAATAGCGTGAAGTTTCCTCAAAAAATGTGAACCTAGAGCTACCATGTGATCCAGCAATTCCACTTCTGGGCTTGGAAACATATGTTGATAGATGATTGAGTAATTAAAATGTGATACACACACACACACACACACACACACACACACACACAATGAATAGAATTCCACCCTAAAAAAGGAAATCTTGTCATTGGCAAGAACAAGGATGAAACCGGAGGGCGTTATACTAAGTGAAATAAGTCCGACAGAGGAAGTCAAATGCTATATGACGTGACCTCTACGTGGAACCTGAAACAGAAATGTCATAGAAAACCCGATCAGAGTTGTGGTCGCCAGAGGTGGGGCTGGGCACGAGAGTGGGGCGTGTGGGGATCAGGTAAAGGTGGCCAAAAGTACAAACTTCCAGTGATAAGATAAATATGTGCCGAGGACGTAAGGTTCAACACGATGACTGGAGTTAACAGTGCTCTGGGATACTTGGAAGCTTGCTGCGAGAGTACATTTCGAAACTACTCTTCACAAGGAAAACATAATTGGTAACTGTGCAAGGGGATGGAAGTTAACTGAACTTGTGGTCATCACTTCACAAGTCATTCATGGTGACTTGTGGTCAAGTCATGATGTTGTGCACCGTAAACATGCACAGTATTGTACGTCGATTATATCTCAAAACTGAAAGAAAAAAATTAAAATAAAATGCAGGCTGTCATACTGTATTCACACTTAGGGGTTCCCCTACAGTAAGTCTGGGAATCTGTACTTTGGTAAACACTCGTAATGAGGCTGATACGGAAGCTCAGTGAACGGCATTCCCTGAAGACAGGTTTGCCTCAAAAGCAAGTGGAAGCATTTTCATAAAACTAATTTCTGAGCTTCTCTCCAGATCCCCCAGTGAGAAACTCCTTTGTATGAACTGAATGTCAACATTTTTGAAAGAGCTTCTCTGGTGATTGTTAACATACTAAGCACAGTTATTTAAAGTCCTTGCTGGTTAGCTCTAATATTGAGGTCAGCTATGGGTATGCTTCTGTCATTTGTTTTTCCTCCTGATTGTCCATCATATTGTTTTGCTTATGTCCATGTCTAGTAATTTTTATTGTATTCCAGACATCATGATTTGAAACATTACAGAACCTCCAGATGATCATATCTCCACCAGAGAAGGGTCTTTCTTTCTCTTCCTTCCTTCCTTCCTTCCTTCCTCCCTTCCTCCCTCCCTCCCTCCCTCCCTCCCTCCCTTCCTTCCTTCCTTCCTTCCTTCTTTCCTTCCTTCCTCCCTTCCTCCCTTCCTTCCTTCCTTGTTAGGCAGATAGAGTGAGGAATTAATTGAGCACTGTAATCCAATCAGGGAGTAAACGATTTCGGACTATGTTGGAGTACTAGTAAACTTCTACATCTGCTTTGCCATTTCCTTTGGCCTTTTATTGAAAGCTCGGCAGGCATTGATCCTCTGAGTTCTAAAAAACTACAGGAAATCTACCTCTGCCTTTTAGAGATTCCCAACTTAGGTCTCCAGCCTCCCCCACAATAAAACCGCTAAATATCTTAAGAGAAAGACTCTGTTCTTTAGACAGGACTCTTCTCCCAGTCAGTCTTTGTTGCTTAATCCCCCAGAGAAGTGCAAGGATCCCTTCTGTCTCCAGCAGCTTTTCACCTGGCTCCCCAGCCTCCCATACAAAGCCAGAAGCCAGCAAATCTCCCAGGGGGAAACCCGGGGCTCTTCAAGTTTCCGATGTGCCCTCTGGCTCTGTTCAGTCTCTGAATGCTTTGCTGATCTCACCCATCTTGGGCAGAGGCCCTCTCCCCTGGCCATTTCCAATCATCTACTTGCACCTACAATTAGCAAATGTCCCCCAGCCCGAGGGGTTGGGGACAGTTGGCAACTATTAGCTCACCTTAGAGCAGTTTTGCTTCTCTGGAATATAAATTCACCTAACCATTCTTTCTTCTACACCTGCCTGGCTTTTCTAGTTGTTGCAGTGTGTTAATTTGCTAAGACCTGCTGCTACCTTCTACACATTTATCAAGCTACCCTCAGAAATTCGCAATCAGATTTGTTTTTCCAGCTGGCTTCCCTTGGGTTCCTGGGTCCATTTGGAAGAAAGAGGTCAGTGATGGAAATGATCTTGCACTGGCTTCATTGTGCTTAGTTGGCATTTTATGCAATTTTGAATGATCTCAGTTCTGAGACTAGGGTAACAATAGCATCAGTCAGTATACCTTCAAGCTGTGTCAGAATGTGACTCATGGCCTAAATGAGACTATGTATTTTTCATCTTCTGCCCATAATAAGACCTCAGTGAGGTTCTGCATTGCAAGCCAAGCTAATCAACTGCTGCTTCTTAATAAGGAATATATTCTTCATATTTTTCTAAGGATTATTTTTTAAATCATTAACTTTTCATTATTACTTTACTAAAAACATGTTTTCTTGAATACATGAAAATGGTGTATTCTTCACAAAAGTTCCAAGTACCTTGAAATATTTAGGATATTAAGGTATTTGTCTACTTTACAATTAATTTCACAAACATTTATTGAGTGCATATACCTGCCAGGTTTGTGATGACATCCAGTAATACAAGTAAGATACATTTCCTGCCCCCAGCAAACCCATTGTATAATAAACAAACAAGGAAATAGCAAACAACTGCAATGTAGAGCAGTGTGGGCCCTGAGTGATGTATCCAGATGGCTCTATGAATCATGCAGGGAGCTTTTCCCGGTCCCTGCCAGGGAAGGGTCGAGAAGGAGGTGGAGCTTCAGGGAAATGTCAGGTAAGGCTTCTTAGATTCAATAATACACACACTAGTTTTGAGAAAATGAATAGAAATTAGGGGGGAAAGGAGGAAGAGGAGGCAGAAGAGGAGGAGAAGGGACCAGAAAGGAGCTATGGCACCAGGGCCCGGAGGTGGGCCGCCACAGCTGTGTGGTGGGCATGCTGCGTGTGGGGGCCGCGGCAGGAAGAGGGGAGGCAGACAGGGTCGGATCACAAGGGGCTTTGTGGCCGGAGCCACCACTGTCACTCCCCAGGACACTGAGGCACATCCCACCTGGTCTCCCCATATTTGCTCCTCTCCTCCTCAGCTGCAATAGTCCCTGCAGGGGGAGCCGATCCTGTGGCCCTTCCACGTAAAATCCTTTCGGTGAGCGGTGTTTCCCTTCTTTAAGTTAGAGGCTCAAAGCCTGCCCCTTGCCCACCCACCCGAAGTGTTCTTGCCTCACTGTCTGCATCCATCCTCCGTCCACACCAGCCTCGGGGAGCCCGTGGAATGTCGTTTGCTCCCTCTTGTCTGCAGGATGTCTGCCTGGAAAGCCCTACTTCCCCCGACCTCCATGACTATGTGAATGCCTTCAGCCGCCTCGCATCCACTGCTGAGACCCTCTCCCTCCAGGAAGCCTTTTTTGACCCTCCCAAACTCAGTCAGGTCCTTGCTACAGTGCTCTGTAATTGCCTCTACGAACCTTATCGGCGCTTTCTTACACATTAATGTATAAGATTATTTGATTAAAACCTGCCTGCCCTCTAGGCTAACAGTTATGTGAGGCAGAGATTTAGGGCCTCACTCTGACCCTCACAGCCCACATAAGGCTGGGGTAGGTTCTGCTAAAAAATGATTCGATAAATGAATAAGAAAATGAACAAATAAGACTGGGGTTGGACAGTAAGATACGTAAAAAATGTATTGCACAGAATTTTAAAAATCGGTCTTCACCTTTTGTTCTCGGCAGTTCCCATTTCTAGGTTGAGACAAGATTATAAAGGTGCCGGGGGAGTGACTTCCAGGACTAGTTCCCTCGGTTTCTCTCTCACAGAGCTCCAAGGTCAGTCTTTCCACAATCCTAATTCTTCAATCCAGGTAGTACGTGTAGCACAAAAGTGTCTTGGATATTCTGACTTAGTCATGACTTTAAATATCCTGTTCCATTGTTCTAAAAAAATATGCTCCTATTGTTAAAAAAAGGTGTCCTAATTTGGAGTTTAGAAAATTTAGTCACTGTGATATATGTCTCCAAAATGCTTATGGAAGATATATGGGTCACAATAGGTATGTATGTAGGTAGGTAGGTAGGTAGGTAGGTAGATAGATGATAAGATAAACAGGTGGACAGAGAGGCACCCCACGCATTGCATTTGTTCTATCTTCTCCCAATGAGTGGTAACCTCCTTTCATTCAGGGGCCACACCCTCCATTTTCTTCTGTCTCCCCCAGTGTTCAGTGACCCTGTGAACCCAGTTGTCAGGTTAACAACAGCAGGCCGACAAGCAAATCTCGGATGCTGTACCATGCATAGTAAAAAGGAGGCCTCAACTCTGATCCTGCAGATGTTTGATCTGATTGGTGAAGACAAATCGCCTCCGAGTAGGTCATGACATTTGGACTGTAGCTCTGTGTTTCAGAGTGTTCCTCTGCGTCAGCTAATACCATCTGTGGTTGGTGAGGCATCGTGCGAAGAACCAAGCAGAATGTCTTTGCAAGAAAAAAAGAAACAAAACAGAATCTAGAAATTTGGAGCCTTGTGGGATTGGGAAAACCAGTTGCTCCTAGACCCCGAAGAGTAAGAAATTAGACTGCTAGTGTTCTGAAAAAGGAAGTTCAAGTGAGTCTTCTCGGATCAACATATTCGACTTCCCTACCCTAATAGACTCAGAGTAGTTGCCATTACATTGACAGAGAGAAGAATGGGGATGAGGAAGCAAAACAGCAAGGGAGACCTGAAAACTGTGTTTAAGAGAGAATTCCGGCACAGTCGACGGCACACAGTACCAGCTGGAGCCAATAGATCAGTTATTAAGACAAATTATACTCCGAGCAAACACGATCCCCATAAAAGTGCCATTGGCTCTCAGACCCTTGCTGCAGGCTGCAGGCTTCAGGCCCAGCCTGGAGAACAGGAAGCAGGCTGGAAAGCTTTACAGACTTCAGGGAGGCATCCTCCTCAACGGATTCCAGCTGTGGCCAGGGAGGGTAACGAAAGGATGAGCTTCTGAAGGGCTGAGCCAGGGTCTTGGCGACAGCAGACAAGGGACTCCCTCTCGGGGAGCAGAATTGGGGTTTGGGTAAAGAATTCCCCTCGCCCACAGGGGAGGGACCCCTCCCAATGCCTGCCCTACAGGACTTTATCTTTGCTCTGGACCAGCGAGGCCTATCACATGTCCTTACCTTTTCTCCAGGGAGTAGTGTCCTGTCATCCGGTCCCTAATCCACTATAGGATCTTAGTATGTGTAGGGACCCAGATGACTTGTTGTTTTAGTCAAAGACTGCTTGAAGCAATCACATTTGAATGTGAGGAAGAAGAAAATGGAAAAATTAGCATGTCACTGGGAAGTCCTGGACTTTGAGCCCGATGCAGTGCCTTGGTGGGACTCTGAGTGGTTTTCTTACGGAAGGGGTGAGCATGTCCTGTATGAGCGTACAGTGAGGAGGTGGGTATTTGGTCACAGCATCAGAGAAAGGTCACATTATGTCCACCTCCCTTAGAAGTGAGGGCAGTGCATTCTTGCCATTGGAATAAGAGTAGAAGTGGCGTGCGCTACGCCAGACTTGCCCCTAAAACTTCTGGAAAACACCTTCCTTGCCCTCCCTTTGCTCTGGGGCTTCAGAATGATGATGTCACAGACACAAGAGCTGGGGTCCCTGAGTCTCCACTTGGAGGACAGCCACCCAATGTGGAGCATTCTTTTTGGGCATTTCAGGAGCACAAACCAAAATTTTAACTATATTAAAAAAAGAAACAAACTCTGGCTGGGTATAGGGAACCGATATGTTTGGCAAATGTAGCTCAGCTCTGTCTGAAAGCAGACAGGTGTATGTCAGCACACAGGAGCCAGGCCTATGGATCAGTTCTCCCGTGGGGAACCAGACCTGCATTGTACCAAGGCTGCTTTGAGACTCGCTTTTGCTAAAACTCCCTCACCCTGAACTGAGGCAGCAGAGGTTTACTGCAAGCTGTGCTAAACCTCCCAAGGATGGAGTGTAACCAGTTCAACCACTTTTCCCCTTTGCATTTGCAAATGTCCTTCTCTTTGAAGTAATTAGCAACATTCTTTCCTTGGTTATCTATAAAAGGTAAGCACCTAAAGCGAACTTGTGCATAGTAAATGAGGACCATCCTCAATGTAGTGTGCCCAGAAAATCAATAAAAGCCTGTCCAGGCAGGGATCGGGCCCTCACCCTCTCTCTCACTTAGAGAGTGGCCATGCAGTCCCTTTTTCTCCACAGGACTTCTGTAGTCCATGTGAGTTTGTTCATCGTTCGTCACAGCCATGATGCAGGGACCCCTCTGGCTGGAGTCCACATCAGCTGGGTGGCTCAGTTGATTGGAGCATCCTCCTGCACACCAAATGTTTTCGGACTCAACGCCTGGTCAGGGTACTTATCTAGGTTGTGTGTTCCATCGCGTTCAGGAGGCAACCGATTGATGTCCCTCATATCGATGTTTCTGTCTCCTCTCCACCCCTCCTCTCTCTCTAAAATCAATAAACATGTTCTCAGCTGAGGATTAAATAAAAAAATACACACATGCATACATATAAACAAAAATAAGAATAAAAACTAACGAATGTGTGCGAGGCCCCTGGTGTTTCCATTTCTTTGTACCGCAGCGCAGCGGCAAGGTGCTGACCCGCCCTCCCGATACAGTGTGTGCACATCTTCCTGCTTCCCTCCCACCCCACCTGGCTCTGTCTTTCCTCTTTGCTTATAGTTCTTGCAGGTGGCATCTTTGTTTAATCATAGAAAACTAAAACCAAAAAAAAGGTCAGTTTTAGGAGAAACGTAATCCCCTTGTACTTTTGCAAGATTTTTCAGGCACTCTGAATGATAAAGAGCGGAAAGTTATGCCTCAAAGCATTGCAAAGCAGTCGGAGACAAGTCACATGCTCGAGTGACTGAAATAAAGGTATGAAGTGCAGGGCGTATAAATCAGACTCAAAGAACACTCTGTAAGAATTTAGAAGAGGAAGTAGTTGCCTTCTCTATTGCAAATTAAATGTGAATACAGCCATGGCCTTAATTTCTTAAAACATTCTGAATATACCCCTCCTTCCATCCTGAGAGATTATTTATTACCTGGACACACACTTTATCTGTCCTGGGAAATACCTACTTTAGAATGAGAGCCCTCCTCCGAGACAGCTCCAGGAGGGACAGATTTAGCCTCCACGGAAATGCCCCCAGTGCCCCGGACCTGACGCCCTGTGTTCTCAGACGACAAAGCCTAGCTCCGTTTGTATCCATTCAAGCAGATCCGATCACTCTCACTTCACACTCTATTCGACTCCTTTTTCTCTGATAATTCTTCACTGATTCATTGCGAAAGGGCTGTCATGTGGAGTCGAGAGAAACAAATCCCTACCCAGAGAAAGGGAAAGGAGAGAAGCTGGAGGTCTGTCCACAGTCCCTCTGCGCAAGCGTGGAGGTTGCGGACCCTGGGACCGCCTGCACTTGGCCTTGCGGTGATTGATGTTTTCCTTGTTATCCGATAGGTCCTGGAGAGTTACAGCCACTCCATCACCGCCACAGGTGCCATTTCACTCTCTGCAGCGAGGCCCAAGCTTCTGTTTGGAGCACTTTCCGATTCCATGTGCTCGGGCCCAGTGACTTTGGGACCTCCTGGGGAACCGGCGATAGAGGCAGTGAACACGGCAGTTTTTCATCTTACACTTGTCTTTGAACCTCTTCGAGAGGCTGCTGCCCAAAACTGAAACATCTCCCCAGGGCCCCGGGGGCCTTTCTGTGCACACAAGCACACGTGCACACAGTTCTGAGTATCATTCCAAGGCGTTCACAGGCCTTCGGAAGGCGAACCTCCAATTAGGAATCTGAGCCTGACAGCAGAATCGAGTGACTCTGTTCATTTAATTACCTCGTCCAAGAATGCATTGGTGCCAGCGCTGGTCACACACAGTATTGGTCACTGGTCAGGCCTGTCCCCTCACAGTCCCTATACAGAGGGACACACCATTAGGGGATACAGGCATACACTGAGTTTAGCAGCACAGGGTCTAAATGGGCCACCGGCGCAGCAAGAAGAGCTGCCGTTGGAGAGATGTGCTGTGGCCACTGCAGACTACAGGACAGCCTCCTGTGAGGGCAAGTCTATTACACTTGGTCACCATGTCCTTGCCACCCTCCCTACAGTGACAGTAATGAGATGTGCACACGGTGACAGATAACCAGATAACCTCAGCTGGTAATCCCACCAGCTCCCAAAATGCCTCACTTTCCTCTTAAACACCAGGACCATGATGCTGGAGGACTTTAAGATCTCTTCCTGTTTCCTTTTCACAGATCTCAGCAGGCATTTCAACTTTGCACTTGTTTTCTACTTGCTCACTCAGAGTTTCTGGGGTTAGGAGTCTGGCAAGACTGTGTCAAGTGCTTTTCCCTGGAGGTAGCTGGTCGCCCTGGGGGCTGATGGGTGCTTGGCTCTGCTGTTCATCCCAGTCTCCCAAGTACAGGAGGGCCAGGCAGACAGCTTCAGGGGGATGAAAGCCAAGTCATGCCCAGGGGAAACAGGTCTGAGTGCCGTTGTGGGTGATGATGATGAGATCCCATTCTGATGAAGAGAACAGAAGCGGGTTTCAGAACTCGGAAGGCGGACCCATACGTCCAGAGATGCAGCTCCCAGAGGCTTCAGACAAAAGCAGGCGGGTGTCTGGGCAGAGACCAGGCTGGGACTGGAGAGCGGCATCAAGGCGGGGTTTCCCTGTGTCCCAGCCGCAGGCTCTCGGGACCCGAGTGCACCAGAGCCCACAGATCGGACGGGCAGAAGTGCACACCTCTGCCTGCAGAGCTGCCTCCCCTTCCTGCTACTGTTGCTGAGGAGTCCTCTCCAGGGACGAGGCTCCAAGGAGCAATTTTAATAATGATTTGTTTAAAGTGGAAGTTATAACCAATTCTCGGTGATCCAGGGGAGAGGACAAAATGTATAGGTAATGGGATTCTCACATTGTTTAAAACTGTGTTTAAACCAACAGTTTTTTTAAATCCTCACTCCAGGAGATGGTTTTTTTAATTGATTTTAGAGAGGAAGGAAAAGAGAAGGGTGGAGACAGAGAGAAACACTGATGTAAGAGACGAACATGATTGGTTGCCTCCCCATGAACCCGACCAGGCCTCAAATCCACAACCTGGGCCTGTGCCCCGACCAGGAAGCAAGCCTGCGACCCCTTGGTGATAGGGATGACACTCCAACCTACGGAGCCACCCGGCCAGGGCTAAACCAAGTTGTAATTAATACCCTGTCAAATCACTCAGAACTGCTGGTAAATAACTGAACTGCCTGGTTTGGATCTCACCTTTTTCCCCTTCCCTGCCCCTCTGACAGAGACTATACGGGAAAGATCAACCTTCGATCATTTCAGCCAGCGTGCTTGCATTCCCTCCTCTTCAACGAGTCTTCTCCGGCTGCTGCTCTGCCCCCGAGCTCTGGGGTGTCAGTATCGCTAGGGAAGGCAGAGACAGGTGTGCCCTCAGGGACATCTTGTCCACACAGAAAGGAAAGGGAGCCCCGCCTCCCCATCCACCTGGGCCTGGACTGTGGGAGGTCAGAGAGAGGCAAATGCAGAGCAAAGAAATTGAAGGTGGACGTTTACATTTCTCCCCAGATTTGAGGCTACATTCAAGGAGGGGGCAAGGGGCTGCAGAAACTTCCTGGTAAGTAGAGGGGGCACCAAGAACACCAAGAACATCATGTTTCCCTGGGCATGAGAAAGAAAGGCTGGGGATTTCTGAAGTCCCTTTGGTCATACTTCCGGCAGCCAATGAGAATGCTGATGGACAACAAGACCTAGCTCCTTCGGATAAAACAGAGACAGAGACACAGACGCACATTAGCCTCTCCCTGCCCAGGGCTGGCCCGCAGGCCCAAGCCTGAGAAGGCCCTGGTGTGGCTGGGTACCTGAGGTCCACAGGAGAAGGCCCTTGCAGATGGGACTCTCAATGCCTAGGGACATGGAGAGGTCAGTGGTCAGTGGCAATGGATGCCCTCACACCCAGAAGGCCAGATGGAGCCGGGGCACCTCCAAAGACGCTTGTCCTGGCCCAGCCCACCCTTGTGCAGCTGGGACCAGAGAACCCTCACTGATCAGGGATGGAGACACTCAGTAACTGCCAACAGCATCTAGGGTCCTTCCTTAGAGGAGAAAGAGAAGGTCTAGAACTCGGAAGCAATTGTTTCAGCACAAAAGGAGATCGCATAAACTGGACAAGACAGACATATTTTTAATGGGAAGTTTACATTCCACACTCAAGATGGAAAGGAGGGGAAAGGACTATAAAAGGCATTTTTCTGTGCCTGGTCAAGGGCAGAGTGGAAAACTTGTGACCTTCTCTACCTGTCATCAGGGAAAAGACCGCTGGAGATGGGCAGCTGAGAGGAAGAACTGCCAAGAAGGTGCAGAGGGAGAACAATGAGCTTCTGAATAATTAAGATCTCCTGATAAACAGAACAACCCATTATCCTTAGAAAGAAAGAGACCCATTTCTGGAGGGAGAGCGCCTTGGCTGGGGGCAAGCACACTGTGGAACCCAGTCTTTTATCTCATTAAATGTTTTCACAAACATGCCCTGCTTTTTCTGCAATGCGTCCTGACATCCCCGGTCCGGGATGGAAAGGCTGGGTCACGCAGCCTGTCAGCTCCGGGGAGCCAGCGCACGGTGGTCCTTCTCTGAGCAGCTTTCTTCTAACAGTGACGTGGCCTTTGGGTGACTCTGGCTATAGAGCCAACGCCACAAGCAGATCTTATCTCAGAACGAATAAAAGGTCAGGGAACGTGGGCTCAGTTGCTTGGCGTTGCACAGGATCGGCATAAAGAGCTTCACCGTCCCAGGGGTAAGCGAGGAAAGCTCTGCAGACCGCCTTCTCCGCGTGCAGGTGCAGAGGGGGTTGGGGAAGCCCCCCGGGAAGCACTCACAGTTACAAGCGTCCCAGTGCACGTTACTGAAGTCACTTCATGGGCAGAAACGATACCAAGCACGGAAGCATCTCGTCAAGGCCGCAGTAAGCCTGCCATTCTTGGCTCTGGCTTCTGGGAAGGGAAGAGCTCGTAGAGTCTCCAAGAAGACACCTTAGTCCTGCTGCCAGGTCCCACTGACTGGATCTGCCTAATCCCCTCCGACAGTCCTGGGAGCCCCTTTGGGTAAGTCAGGAGCCCCTCGCAGGGCCCCAGGCGCCCTGTCCATGGGCTTAGGCGCTTGGCCACAAAGGGCGCTGCTTTCCCAGCACCTCCACCCTCCTGCCATCGCCCCTTGGGCCCACCTGGGTCTGGAACACCTAATAATTGCCAAAGGGGTTTTTGTGAACAGCTCATTTAATTACATATCCATTCACATAAATACACATCAGTGCACATTTCTATCTGTGCAGTCAGTTAAAATAGTGTCAGCTATAACCCTGTGTTGTGCGTTACGAGGAGCTGACAAACCCCACCACCAAGAGGGTCCGGGGAAATGATCCCCGCCGAGCCTCCTCCTCGTGGTCCCCCGGCTCAAGAGTCCCGTTCGGGACCCCGCCGCAGTCCACGTTTCCTGGCAGGGCCCACCAGGCCACCTCCACCTGGTCACTCAAGGGTCGTTGCCAACATGCTCGTTAATGCAGATTCCTGGGAGGTTTTGTGCGATCGTGGAAAGTTCAGACTTTCGAGTGCTGGGCCTCAGAGGGCTGTCCACTGCATTTCTAGATTCTCATTTATTTCTGCTCCTTTATCGGACCCAGTTTTTTTTCTATGCCCATATCTGACCCAGTTTTCTGCAACAAGCCTTTCTCCTCTCCATGGGAAGCAGACTACAAGGCCGTGGCTGGGAAGGGAAGAGCAGCTAACCTGGGTGGCACCTGAAAAAAGATCTCCACCACTTAGAAGCCGTTTACGCTCTCACTGCAGGGTTAAATGTCCCGTCCCAGGGCACTGGACCCTGGGGCTGGGGTCACACACTGCCTCCCTGGGGTTCTGCTGTCCGTGGCCACAGAACAACGGGCTGCAAACATCTCATCTCCATCCATTCCACCCATTGCTCTAGAGCCTACAGTCTGACTTCACCAGAAGCAGCCATGACAATGAAAGCACATGTGACTTACGCATAGAGAGGTTACGTCCAAGACCAGTCGTCCCCTTATCTGTGGGACATACGTTCCGGGACCCCCAGGGGCTGCACGAAACCACCGACAGGAGCAAACCCCATGAGTACGGTTTATGTTTCTACGTGCGCACACCTTTCCAATTAAAGTAAGCACCACATGGCTTCTGTTTGGCATCTCTGAATTTCCAGCCTCACTGCTCTTATGTGCCGGGATCTTCATTCAGTAAAATCAGGGTGACTTGAACGTGAGCACTGTGACACTCTGACAGTCAACTGGGTAACCAAGCCAGCTTCCAAGTGACTAATGGGTGTTCACGGGGTGGAGGCGCTGGACAGAGGGAGGATTCACATCCCGGGCGGGACAGAGTGGGATCGTGTGAGATTTTAACACACCACTTAGAACGGTGCACAGCTGGAAGCCCACAAACTGTTAATTTCTGGATTTTTCCACTTAATATTTTTGGACTGTGTTGGCTGTGGGTAACGGAAGCCGTGGGAAGCAAAACCGCGGATAAGTGAGGCAGTCTCACACATCCACATACATACATAGTCACACACATATAATATGGAGCCACACACATACATGTATGCATGGTCCTAACGCACAGACCCGAACAAGTGCTGATCCCCTCAGGGGCCGGCTGGGGTTACTTCCTCAATCCGATCCTGGTGCTGTTGCTGAGAAAATGATTTTTAGAAGTCTGCTCTTACAGGCGCTTTTAGAATCTATGGCACAACCTCTCCCATACCTCGTGTGGAACATCTATTCATGGAAAGCGGCTTGGGATTTGGAAAACAGTCAAAAGCCATTTGGAGCAAACTCTGGCTAAAAGGTGATTGATTAAGCTAAAGTAAAATCAGTTCAGGTTTTTTTCCCCAAATAATCACTCACTTGGAGAGTCATCAGGAGACAGAAGCAAATCACTGGGCCATGGCCCAGTCTCCCTCCTTCGCGGAGTCCTCCAGTGCTGCAGTTTTACGTAAGAATCCGCCCCCCCACCCACCCCGCCTGGACCATTTGCTGGCAGAGGGTAAAATCTGCGTAAATAATGCGTTATGTCAAAGAAGCAAATCAACATTTAATCATTTCACAATTTTGCTGTATATATATTCTGGAATCTCCAAAACACTTAAGTCCTTTTTTCTATTGTTAGTTTAGTTTCAGCTTTCAGATCATATTCCAAATAACAAAATAAACAAAAAATCTTACTTCATCTCTGGGCATTTCCTCAAGAGTCTACAGGACACTTATAAGGAACTGGCTCATGCAGTGATGGAGCTGGTACGTCCAAAATCTGCAGAGGTGATGTCCCCGAGGCCAGCCGGTGGAAGAATTCTCCCTCCCTAGATGGAGGTCCAGTCTTTTGTTCTGCTCCGTCCTTCAACTGATTGGATGAGGCCCACCCACATGATGGAGAGCAATCTGCTTTACTCAGTCTCCTGATCTAAATGTTAGAGTCATCTGAAAACACACTCACAGAAACACCCAGAGGAATGTTTGACCAAACATCTGGGCACCCGTGTACTGTCAAGTTGACGCATGAAATGAACTGTTGCCACACTCTGCCTTCACATGTTCTTGCCATCACCCAAAAGAAGGAGTATGTGTACAGGTGTTCTCCCTCCATCAACAGGGGACACTCACGCTTTGTGTGCTCCCTTCCTGAACTCCTTATCTTGCAGCCAGTGCTGGAGAAGACCAGCCACACCGCTGTTCAGCAAGGGAGCCTAGTTCTAGAACAAGTGTTCGAACTCCTGTGGCAGCATTTTCACACCCCCATCCTGGCTGACCTTCCGCACCATTACCATCGGCCTGTGTGACGGACCTGCGTTGTCGCGACTCACTGCCATTGCACTGGTTACCACGTTACCATTTGCAGGACACACACACCTGCCAAAGCCTGGACATTTGTTACTGTGCAAGAATGTGCACACGCGGTGACTTCAAGCAGCTCAGTGTCATCAAGGCATCGTCCCAAATGTCTCCAAACCTCTTTGTGCCCAATAAAAGCATCCATTTGACATTTTTACACATATACATTTCAATACTCCAGCTGTCTACATGGAGAATTGTTTTAACTTCACTCAAAATGTGATGTGAACACCTAGTTCTGATTAACGGCTACTCCTGGGTACCCCACCGTGCAGCCACCTGCGCTCAGGTGCGCCCTTGAGGCACAAGTGTTGCTGTGAGCCCGACCTTTTCCATCTGAAGCTGGAGAAGCAGCAATGACCTGAAAGGCAGGAGGTGCTGACGCTGCACTTCAGTGCAGCTAAGTAGCCTGGGGACCTCGATCCAGTCCTCTGGCTTCTTAGAACACCAGTGAAAGGGGTTAAATCTTCAGACATGTGGTACCCTCCACATCTGTGCAATAGCTGATAAAACACACCCACAGAGCTTGTCTCTCTCAGCTCTCCCAAGTCCCTGCGAAGTGGATTTTGTTTCTTATGCTGTGAAGTCGAGGTTTCCATCAGCAAGTCTACAATCAAAGGCTGCCACAGCTCTGCCCTTGTGCCTCCTCCTCTGCTCCCCCAGCCGCAGGAGAGCAGCTGTCTGCTTGCAGGGGCAGCTGATGTGGATCAAGTCCCTCTCCAGGGATTCGTACGTGGTCCCCACCTGGAAAGATCTTGATCAGATGCTCCTCCTGGGAGCAGGGAGTGGAGAGCACCCGACACTGAGGAGGGACAAAGATGACATCTTAACATAAACCTTTCTAACTCTTAGTCATAGAAAAGCTGAGCCTTGAGCCGGGGTCATTGGTGAACGGGGTGGGGCGAGGGGCACGGTGGGTAATTTAAGAACTTCAAAAAAGGAAAACTGTCATCTCCCTTCTAAAAGGAGTGGGCATATGGTAGAAGGGCTTTCTCACCCATCTGACATTCTAGCACATTCCAGACCCCTCCAATGGCCATCTCTACACAGTGTCTAATAGGGATCGCAAGCTGAGTGGGTCCAGAAAAAAATATCAAACTCCCAGTCTTCCCCGGCCACCATGAAACCTGCTCCTCCTACAATCTTTGCTGTATTGACAGCCACTTCTTTCTCCTAGGGGCACAGGCTCCAGTCCTGAAGGTTGTTCCTGAAGCCCCATTTCCCTCCCACGGCACAGCCAAACCATCAGCGAGCCACACTAGCTCTGCTCTGTCTTCTACCACCCCTCCCACCCCTCTCCAAGCCCCCCTTGCCTCTTTTCTAGATCACTGCAATAATTTAATTACTCTCCCAGATTTCACCCCTGCCCTCTCCTCCCTAGAGTCTGTTTCTAACTGAGCATCCCGTTATTCTATTCAAACACTAGTCTGATTGCTACTCCCCTGCTTGGAGTTCTCCAGCGGCATGTGTCTCAGTCAGGAAAGAACAGGAGACCCACAACCACCCCTTCTGCTCTCTCTGACCTCGCTGCCTGCTCTTATCTGCTGTATCTTCACTGACCTGCAGCCACACTGGCCTCCTTGCTGCCCTTTGAACCCCCAGGCCCCATCCAAGGCCTCTGCTTTGCCTTGTTTAGATAATGGAATGTCAGCTCCATGAGAACGGGGATTTTGCCTGCTGGGTTCACCGGTGTGTCCCCGATGTTTCAAACTTAATAAATATCTGTTAAATTTAGTGGACACCCAGGCCCTAGGCCATCCCCTCCCCTGTCCTCCACGAAGACCTCTGTCCCTGAGAGAAAGGCACCTCCACGACCCAGGTCTCCCCTTTCCCACAGTCCTGCACCTGGACCTGCGGGGTCTCGTCTGTCTGAGCTCCAGTCAGGCCTGGCCAGGAATGGGTGCTGCTGGGCCTCCCAGGCATTTAAAGGAAAAGTGATTAAAAAGGGAATCAGTTGAAAACAGTTTCTTGCTACTGGCTCCAGGCACCTACACAAATGCTTCTGTGTGATTTTCTTGGCTTCCTTCCCATACCTAGTGCCCGCCCCCTGCACCCACACAACACTGAACAAAACCAAGGCCGAGGTCAGGTGGCAACGCAGTGTCCACCACTCTTCCCCGACCCGGGTGGATCTGTGGCACCGTGGAAGGTCCCAGCTGAAAGTCAGCCAAACCCTGCTGGTTTAGGCGGAGAGAGTTGTCCTGTGTCTTCGTCTAGGGAGTGCAGTGAAAGTGGTCTTAGTGGGAAAACCACGGCACCGCCCACCCGAAGAGCCCATCTGAGTGGGGCGCACAGATGTGGAGTGAGGCCTCTGCTCGTGCGGGTGATGGAAAAGCTCCGCCGTGGCGAGAAGCACCAGGTGGAGTGGGGGTGGGGAGGGGGCCCCAGGTGCCGTCTGCTTTGACCTTGGACGGGGAGCGCGCACCGCAGCCAGCCCCTGTGCACGGTCACCGCGCCTTCTCAGTGCATTTGGGAGGATGAGCGAAGCAGCGTCTTTCCCGTGCAGCCGCTCGCAGCCTCGTCCCTTCCTCACCCGTGCACGCTCGCCTGCCTGACAGCTCCGGGTTCTGATGACCTGACAGCCCCCGGATGCTCACAGCGTTCCCGGTAAGTCGCCCTGCCCACGGCCTGAGAAAGGGAGATAAAGGACTGACTTCAGCCACATCCCTGTGTCCGTGAGGGGGTGGGAATTCCTGCTTCTCTTCCTCGCTGTGGAGAGAGCGGGCAGCCACGCGGCCCACGGCTCACTGACAGCTCTTCGGGAAAGACGTCTGCGCACCACGAAACCCCAAGTCTTTGCACTAATATTTTACGTATCCATCACAGCCTCAGAACCGCCCCCAAACGCTTTTCCAATGTCCAGGGTGGGGCAAAAGCAGGTTTACACGGGTGGGCACACGCATGAAGCACAGGGTTTATTCCTGTGCTAGTATTTGTTCATCAGTGCCTTATTTCCCACGCGAACAACTAACCCTACTTCCGCCCGCGCTGCACATACCTTGAAAGACAGGTGGAGACAGAAGCAGTTTAAAGCCGTGCACGCAAAGCCACAGAGAACATGACTCACATGGTCTTGGGGTGAAGGGCAGCTCTGGCAGTGTGAGGAAACTCCAGTGCTGGGGCGACTTTCAAGGGCTGCTGGATTTGGTGGCTCAGTGATGTCCCCAAGAAGACGTTTTCTTCCCATTTCTGTTATACTATTCACAGAATTAGGTTTTTTATCTAAAGCTGCCTTGTAAACTGACTGCCCATGTCAGTGGGAGCTCTGTCCTCTGTTTCATAAAAAGGGAGAGCAACATTTTGTTTTGGACCTCAGGAGTCTAACCAAGAAGATGATTCTGACCTGGTTCAGATTTTCAGGACACGCGCCCAACCCTGGACCAGTGAAGGGACCTGTGGCAGGGCAGCGTGTCTCGGGCTCAGGCTGACCTGGGACCCTGAAGCTGTGATGGGGTGGGGTGCGGGAGATGGGGGGGAGGCATTCAGCTTTTTCCAAAGGACATGGAGAGGGAGGGAGGGAGCGGGTATGCCGAAGGCAACCTGGGTGACGTGACGAAGGGAGGGCTAACGCCTTGAAATGATCACTCTGCCTGGGGTGTGGAGAAGTAGCTGGAGTGGGAGTGGGCAGAAAGAGGGCAAGCAAGGTGCAGACACAGGACCAGACTGGCAGCTGTTCCAGCCCCCAGGCAAGACGGGAAGGGGCTCCCCCCGAGAAGAGAGTGGTAAAGGGGATGAGGATCGGGCAGATGCAGGACGGGCTCCACAGACAGAGCTCGCAGGGAGAAGGGACTTGGGAAGGACTCCAAAAATGGGGACCCAAGTCGCTGGCAGAACGCAGCTGCCATTTCCTGAGACAGGAAAGACTTGAGAGATGCAGGTGGGTGAGGAAAATGCGCATCCCATTTTTCACACACTGATATCCGATCAGGTATGAGAGTGGAGACTCAAGGAGGAGGGACACGCCTGGAGCTCGGAGGAGAGCAGAGCCCATGCTGTCCACTGTCCACACGCAGACGGCTCTTCCTGAGGTCGCCTGGGGTGAGGACAGCCGGAGGGAGGGACGAGTTACTTCAAGTATTCCCACACGTTCCAGCATGCAGGCCAGGGGAAGAGGAGAAGCCCCCAGCGAAGGGACTGAGAAGAAACACGTGGCGGGGGGTGGCGGGGGTGGGGGTGGGAGACCAGCTGTGAGGGAACAGAAAATACGTATCTTTGTCGCTGCCCCTGTTCCTGGCCCAAGCCCCTAAACCCTGTGATTTCCTGAGTGATAAGATCACTAGGGTCCTCTCTCATTCTGCTGAGGGGACTCGGTGTGGGCACATGGGTGGCACCTGGATGGGGGCTGGTCACCAGAAAGCCCAAGCTGTGACCAGGAGCTTGGAATTTTTATTCCTGTACCCCTTTTGCTTCTCTAGGGAGGGGACGGGGCTGGCAATGGAGTTCCTAAATGAGCGTGTCTACGCAAGGATGCCTCCATCAAATCCCAGCGGCATGGGGATCGGGGGCCTTCAGGCTGGTGGACAGCTGGGGTGTGAGGACAGTGGCACCCAGAGAGGGCACACAAGCCCCCACTCCTTCCCCCACACCTGGCATGTCTCAGCCACCTGGTTGTGTGTCTATATTCTTGATTATAGCATTTCATAATAAAATGGTGAGCACAGGTAGACTGTTTTCCTGAGTTTTGTGAGCCACTGGAGCAAAGTCCTTGAACCCGAGGAGGGCTCAAGGGAGACTTGATGTACAGCTGACTGTTCAGAAGCCCAGGGGATGACCTGGCCTTGGACTGGCATCTGAGCGGGGAGGGGGCGGTCTCGTGGGACCGACTGAGCCACACCAGCCAGGGCTAGACAGACACATTTCTACAAAGGAAGAAGAGAAATTTGAGGCCACGTCTATTTGTAGCCACAGATAACCTCAAATGTCACTGGTTTTGCAGCTTTAACTTGTCCTTTTCCCCATTTGTTTGTTAACCAGACACAGAAAGGTCAAGAAATGAACCTGCCTTTACCCTTCCCTCTTGCTCTCCTCTGGTGTCTCCACGGCCAGCAGTGAGCAGGTCACAGCAGAGGAGCCTGGAAAAGCTGGAGGCCTGGGGAACTCACGTGTCTGTTTCTTCAAAACTCAGAGTTGACCATCTGCCTTTAGGGAAGGACATGAGAAAAGGAGATAGGAGGTGATGTAAGGAGGGACTTACAGAGAAGGAACAGCGCATCTCTTTGAGTTGCCACCATCATTTAAAACATTTAAGGAAGTGCGGGTGCATGTAGCAGAATGGGCAGCGTATTTCACTGCGAGCAAGCCCTAGTGTGCTCCTGACCTGGGGGCCATCCCGGGCTGGGAGCTGTCCCCAGACCAGCGTCTGTGAGGGCCTTTGGGGCAAGTCCAGGGGGAGAGACACGTCCACAGTCCTGTGTCGGGCTTCCTGCTGGGAGGCTGCTGGCGATGGGCGGTACCTGAGCCAACTGCAGGGATCTCTCAGCTTCCTCCCATCAGAGCTGGTTCCGGGAGAGGCGCCCCCTTTAAGGCGGTGCAGCTAAGGGCACAGGTAGGACCCTGGGCTTGGAAGGTGATTTTTGCCCTTGCGTGTAAAGGCCAGCAGGACCTGGCCCAGCGTGACGTGACCGTGAGCTGCATTCCAGAGCAACATGACACGAGAGCCTTTCCCCGAACCAGTGTGTCATCGCGCTCACGGGAGGGATGTGCAGCGCTTGCTTTGGAGCCCTGCTGGGTGGGCCCCTTGTCTCATGGGAGGTGCGTCGTGTGACCATGTTTCCATTGTCGGGGCGATTCTTCCTTTGTACGTGTCTCCCATTAGACTATCGCTGATCCAAGCAGGGGCCTTGAGGGAGTGAGTGCTCAGTAATGGTTACTCCTGGCCCCCCCCTTAAGGCGCCCCCCTCCGCAGAGGGCTAGAGGTTTCAGTTACCAACGCGGATGCTGTCCTGGACATGCGTCTCGGCAAGTACCGGCTGATCCCACTTTGTAGAAACACTGAGAAAGCAACGTTAACAGATGGAAATATTTTCAGTCTCCAAACACGCACAGGGCATTCACATCTGGCACATTTAAGAAATTCATGAAAATAAAGAGAAGCCCTTTAGAATATTGGCAAAGGATAAAAAGACGCAATTCATAGAACTAAAAAGCTGACTGACTCACAGGTATTTAAAGACAGGCTCACATTCACTAGAAATTAGAAATGCAGAAGTTAAAACAACAGTGCACACCGCTATACCCAACTTTTTTAAAGGTAGGTAATTCCAAGCTCCAGAGACGATCGGAAGATACAGGGGCCTCGTCCCTGCTGGAGAGCGTGGAAATGGACGCGGCCCTAACAGGAAACAACGCTCAGTCTGCACTGAAATCAGACATGGCTACACCTAGCAGTTCCACCTTGGAACACGCCTCAGAAATTGGCGCACCGCGCCGTGAAGACCGAGCAGGGCGTTCCTCACCACACTGGTGTTGCTGACGGCGGCACAGGGAAGGTCGGGCTGGGGGGCAGAGATGTATAAACTGTTAGGTGCACACAGTGGGACACTCTGTAGCTGCCAGCAGCAGTGAAGGCAACATGGATGGTTTGCAAAACAAACAAACAAAAACAAACAACCCCCCCGACAAAACAACAAAAAACCCCGCACAAGGTAAAATGAAGAAAAATGAAAAATAAAGCTGGATTTTCCAATATTATTAATAAGTATTACTTAAAACATATGTAAATGAGCACTCTGTATTTTTCAAGGCTGCACACAAGGGCAATATTTAAAATGGTTAAACACAGATGTGGCGTGGGTGTGACCCCAGCGGAGCTGGCTCCCCTAAGATACTGCACCTGGGTGTGCCATCTGCATGTCTGGGGGTGCACGCACCAGGGAACACCTAGGATGTGAGTGGTGAGGATGTGCATGCAATATGTTGAGTGAACCTGCCGGGGAGAGAGTGAGCTGAACAGGTAACAGAGAAGGAAATGAGGACCTTGCATGGAGTGAGGGGTTGTCACCTCAGTCCTGTAAGGTCAGGTCGTAAGAAGAGGAGAAGAGAACTCTCCCGAGGAGACACAGTGTGACGCTGTTGAGTGACAATATGCACACTCTACAATCCAGTTACTAAACCAACAACAGTGGTCATCAAAACATCTGTGTGGCTCTTCTGGTGCAAGAGCTGAAGGTCTCTATAACTTCACCTCCCTGAGCCTTATTTACTTTTCAATTCAAAAAGTCATTCACTCGTTTCATTGGACGAACATTAATGGGGTGGTCACCACAAGCAGGCGCTGTTCTAGGCATGGAGATCCAGCAGTGAGACAAAGACACGGCCACTGCGGTGGTCAGGGAGCTGATGCCCACCTGAGCATCTCGCAGCAGGTTCCGGGTGGACTCTGGGGCATCCCTGGTGCAGGCTCCGAGGTGGCGGAGGGTGCTTCACCTTGCAGTTACGACTTGCTGCCTGTCTCCCCTCCTTGTTCATGATGGGCTCAAACTCCCAGCACCCAATTCAAGAACAGTCCGGGCACACCTGCCTGTCCTGATTGGTCAGATTCCTTTTCCATAAAGAATGTGTTACTCCTCCATTTCTGAAGGAGCTGGCTGCTTTGGGGCTTTAGTGGGCTGTGAACCTGGTTGCCAGCTCTGGGGTTTCAGTACTTCTTGGCATAGTAGTTGCTTCATTTCATGAGTGGCCCCTCTGACCCAGGTAACTATGGACTCTGGTCACCAGGGGACCACTTCACTCCCAGGTTCTAATCACCATGGAAACCATGTCGCCATGCTTAGAAGAGCCTGTGGACAGGGATGATAAGACCCCTCCAGTAACTGGCCTTCCCAGTGAACTTCCTCACTGCCAATAGGATGTCTTCTTTCTCTAGGTGCTCTGTCAGGCTCCAGGAGGGGACAGGGGCCTCTGCCCATATCACCATCATTCTTTTCGTCACGCTGTGACTCCCACCATCTCCTGGGAGCCCCAAGAAGGAAGGCCTTTAGGCACCCTCGCCCCTCAGACTCCCAGCCCCCTGCAGACGGGTATGTTCGGGCAGGTCACAGATGGCGCTATGGGACTGCACCAGCAGAGACAGCTGGCCCCTGTGGGGCTCCCATTTGTCAGGCAGAAACGAGAGCGACCTTGCACGGGAGAGTGAACACCTGTGGGTCAGGCATCACCACGTCTCAGCTTAGAAGCCAGCTAGTCAGGTGAGGACTAGGAAACACCAGTTGCTCCCCTTCAAGACCTTGGGACCCCTTGTATCCTAGGAAGTTGAGTTCAGCTGTAGCCCCTCCAACCGGGGGAATGAGTAGCCCATAATCCCGAGTGACTCGCTACCAGGCCCTGCAGAGCTTCCCACATGCCACTCACTGGACAGCTCTGCTGGACGCCACAGAGGGGCAGATGGACAGTGAGAAGGTAGAGAACGCGAGCAGGTGACCGATGCTGCGGAGACAAGGACACCTTGGGAGGCCGTGCAGTTCTGCCAGAGCTTGGGGGGGTGTGGAGCGAGAGTCCGTTCCCTCATGCCCCATGCTAATCAGCAACCTCTGATCATCCATGATGACCTTGACTTTCAGCCCTTTGTATGTGCTCCTTGGCAGCATTCAACACTGAGGCACAGTCGTTCTTCTTTACATCCCCACGGCTGTTGCAGGTTCGTTATCTTTTCCCCACCCGTTTGGTCCCTACCATATACTTTCTATTAGTCGATGTATCACCGTCCAGTTAGGCTCCCAGATCGGAAACCAGGAGTCATGCTGGACACTCACCTTACTCATTTCCACAAAGGCTTACTGAGTGCCCTCTATGGGTCAGGCACAGGGCTGGGCTCTGTGTACCTATTTGTCAATGAAGAGACCTGGTCCCTGGTCTCACAGAGTTCACAAAGTGTCCGGTTTGAGAAGAGCATTATGGGAATCCCTGGCAGGAGGGCCTCTAAACAATAACTGTTTCCATGACCCCTGCAATTTGTCTGCAATATCTTTTTTGCAATTTGCTATGTTTCACTCTGCAGTTTAATCAATAACCACCTACTGAGGGACATTAGGGCAGTGCCACTGATATTTAGTATTCAAAGTACCTTCTTAGGAAACAATCTGAATTTCTTATACATGTCGTAATACGGGTCGTTGGGGATCAGAATTACGTGGTGAGCTTTGTTCACAACACACATTCACACATGCATGCGTGTGAACACACATGTCTGTCCAAAGCCAGGTCAAGAACCACAAATTTGGGGACAGTTCTGAAGTATTTTGGAACCAATCAATTGTTTACTGTCCTTTATGTGTAATTGATCACATTTCTGAAAAAAGAAAATACTAACTCTAAAACTGCCTCTGTTTTAAGGTTCAAAGCCTTATCAATCAGTTATGAACAAAGGAGCATTTTAACTGTGAGGATAAAGTAAAGGATCTGCGGTGGGGGGGCAGTTTGTATTTAATTTGTATTAAGTCAGTGACAGGTCTTTTCAAACTGCCTCCTGTGTCTGGAGTTTCAGGGAGGAATGAAAACACTGCCTATTGATATAGCTCATGACCTTAGAGGACACAAACATTCTTTTCTGCTACATATCAGACATCAGTACTTTAATGCTATTTTTTCAGTGGCTGTCTGCGAAGTCACCCCGCCTGGCGTTTTGAGAGGGCACACACACAGGGCAGGAGAACAATGATGCAGACAGGGAGAGAGCTGTGGCGGTTACTGAAGGCCCGGCACACCTGGGGCGAGCTATCCTGGCGGGAATGTGGCATCACTTTTCTGCCCAGCGTCTGACTCCAAAATGCAATTTCTCTGCCATCATGGGCTTATTAACTACAGGCAATTTAGCAGAGCTTTGAACTGGGAGGAAAAGAAACAAGCTAAATCATGTAATTTGAGTCAGTGCAAGGTCAAGTGCAGGTTTAAAATGTTCAGTGAGCAAAATGAACGAGAATGTTGCCTTTGATGGTCTTTATAAATGACCATAATATGAAAGAAGATGAAAGAATACATTTAATATTCACATCCTAAGGAATTATTAATATCTGCTAGGAACAGCTGGATTTATTTTCATGTCCAGAGTACTAATGTCAGAAGAAGCAAGACGTCCAGCTTTGAGTTTTTTAATCTATACATACATATGTGTATGTATACATATGTACATACTTAGTATGCACATCATTTAAATTGCTACATGACTAAAAAACAATAGGATGCAAAATATTAAGATATGAAGACAAGATTTCAACAATGCTTTTCTAACAAGGGGTTTGGGTATCTGTACTTGTAAAGATCTTTTAACTTTTAAAAATCACTTATGGGTTTCTTTGTTTTACTAGGAAAAAATAATCACTTAAAAAGTCACTAAAATAATTTAAAATGATTACTAAATTTTCAAAAAAACCTCAAATATACAAAGCAATCTTGAGAAAAAAGAACAAAGCTGAGACATCACTCTACCTTCTATCAAACTATACTACAAAGCCACGGCAATCAAAACAGCATGGTATTTTCATCAAAACACAGAGATCAAACAACAGAATAGGGAGTCCAGAAAGAAACACAAGCTACATGATCAATTAATTTAGTACAAAGGAGCCAAGAATATACAATGGGGAAAGGACAGTCTTTCTAATAAATGGGGCTCAGAAAACTGGACAACCACACCACACACAAAAATTAACTTGAAATGCATCGAAGGCTTGAAGGTAAGACCTGGAACCATAAAAGTCCTGGAAGAAAACAGGCAGTGAGCTCCTTGACATAGGTCTGGGCGATGATTTTATGAACCTGACACCAAAAAAGGCAACAAGAGCAAAAACAAGTGGGAGCACATCCAACTAAAAAGCTTCTGCAGAGCAAAGGAAAGTGTCAGCAAAAGGCAAAGGCAGCATATTGGGAGGGAGAGCCTGGGGGAAAATTGTTCATCTGCTGAGGAGCTAATATCTACGAACGTGTGAAGAACTCACACAATTCAATAGCAAAAAGCCCAGACAATCACAATCTGATTTTAAAAGAACATCTGAATAGACATTTTTCCAAAGAAGACATACCAATGGCCAACAGGTATAGGAAAAATGCTCAGCATCACTAATTATCAGGGAAATGCAAATCAAAACCACAATGAGATATCACCTCACACCTGTCAGAATGGCTATCATCAAAAAGATAATGACTATTATCAAAATATCGATGGTTATTATTTTAAAAGGCCATTATCAAAAGAAATAACCGGGGCTGGCGAGGATGTGGAGAAAAGGTACCCCTTGCACAGCTGGTGGGAAGGCAGATTGGTGCAGCCACTGCGGAAAACAGTGTGGGGATGCCTCAAAGAATTAAAAATAAAACTTCCATGTGACCCAGCAATTTCCCTTCCAGGTGTTTCTTCAAAGAAGATAAAAAGAGCAACTTGAAAAGATACGTGACCTCCATGGGCATCGCAGCATTATTTATAACAGCCAAGATATGAAAACAATCTCAGTGTCCATCAGTGGACGTGTGAATAAACAGACTGTGGTGTGTGTCGTATAAGGCAATACCATTCAGCCTTTAAAAAGAATGGAAGGTGAAGGGATTGAGCAAAACAAACAGACAAAAACTGTAACAGACAGATGACAAATGGTGATTACCAGGGGGAGAGGGGGGTGGGGGGAGGATGGAGAGGGTAAAGGGGGGATGAACGGTGAGGGAAGGAGACTGGACCAGGTGGTGAACACACAACACAATAAACAGATGATGTATTGTGAAATTTTATTTACCAATGTCACCCCAATAAATTAAAAAAAATAGTAAGGTCAAATGAAAAAGAAAGAAAGCAATCTTACCATTTGTGACAATGTGGATGGGTCTAAAGGGTGTGATGCTAAGTGAAGTAAGTCAGAGAAAAAATACTGTATGATCTCACTCATGTGATATATACATATATGCCCATATATTTACATATATATATTAAGCTCGTAGATACAGAAAGTTGGTAATAGATTGGTAGTTGCCAGAGGTGGGGAGGGGGACAGAGAGAAATGAGTGAACTGTTTTTTTTTTTTAGTTTAAATAAATTAAATAAACATAATAATAAAGTTGATTGTGTGTGGTTAGAAAGAAAAATAACTTTTTAAAAAAAGCCTTGATTTCTTTTCTCCCAAACTCCTGCCTGTATTTCAAGGTGCATTTTTCTAGGGTCTATGAAATTCGGGCTAAACTTTGCCGGACCAGCCCATTTTTTTAAGTCACCCTTTTTATCTTGAAAGAATTGCATAGTCCTGTGCAGTTGTAAACAGTAGCCCAAGGCGATCCACGGATCCTTCAGCGGTTCCCTGACGGTGATAGTCTGCAGAGTGGCGGTCCGTCTCACACCTTGACACCGACTTTGCTCCCATCAAAACACAGCCTCGGTGACAGGGGGTCCATCTGGGGGCCCGTTTCTGGGCCCATGCACTTCCTGCCGCCTCCACAGCCTCCTTAGGCCCCAGCCACTGCCCAGCTTTTCTCCGTTCCCATGCTGCTGTCACTTCTTGTCTGTGTGGCACATAATCTTTACGGGCTGGCCTTCCCCGCCTCCCCCCCACACTCAGCATCATCTCTGGGGCTCCATCCAGGCTGCTGCATGTCCCAACAGTTCACTCCTTTTCATTGCTGCGGGAATGTCACGGCCTGGACGTGCCACCATTTAACATCCGCCCACTGAAGGACATCTGAGTCCTTCTGTCTTTTGTTATTACAAATGCACCTGTTGTGGACATCTGTGTGTAGGCTGTTGTGTAAATGTGCCTTCCTCTCTCTGGGATGATTCCCCAGGGACAGTGACAGGACAGCAAGCAGCTACAGTGTCTCTTCAGGAACTGTCCAGTTGTTTTCCAGAGTGGCTGTACCATCTTATACTCCCACGCACTGAGAGGGGGCTGTGGAGCTTCTGTCATCCTTGCCAGCATTTGGTGTTCTTACTATTTTTTATTTTATCCATTTAAACAGGTGTGTTGTGATGTCTCCTGGGGCTTCACCACATTTGACCCGAATGGCTAATGATTCTGAGCATCTCTCCATGTGCATATTTGCCATCTTCTCGGTGAAATGTCTTTTGGAGACTTTTGCCTGTCTTCTGGTGGGATTGCTTGTTTGGGATTGATTTTTGAGATGATTTTCTAGATGTAGCCTTCTGTTAGACATATGGTGCAAATGTTTTCTCTAGCTGGCAGCCCCTCTCTTCATCCTGCCGGTGTGCGCTGGAAGACAGCGCGGACCGTGCTGGCGCTGGGCACGCCGCAACGTCAGTCAGATCCCATGGGTTCAGCGTGTTGCCAGTTCTGCCGCGTCCTCGCTGATTTCTTCCGGCTGCTCTGTCGACTGCTGAGACTTGTCGGAGCCACAAGTATAACCAGGGATGAGGCCACTCCTCCTGGAAGTTGCCAGCACTTTCTACTCAACACGGTTCTCAGCTTGGTGACTGGGTGCATGCCACTTAGGACGGCTATGTTTCCGAGGTAAATTGACCCTTTTCTCACCATATAAAAGGACACTCTTTGCCTTGGGGCTGACATTGTCTGATATTAATATAGCCACTCCTGCTTTGCCTTGGCTTGTGTCTGTGTGATGCAGCTTTCCTCTACTGCCTTGCTGTGCTGACGTGTTTGAGGTGTTTCTTGCACACGGCGTGCAATTGGGTCGTGTTGTCTAAACCCGCTGAGCCCGTCTCTGCCTTCTAACTGGTGCCCTTTCTCACCCAGTTTAGGGTCCTGCTGGCTCTTGGTGTGACGAGAGACTTCCTGTTGAAACGCGGACATTTTCTCATGATGCCCCGGGACTCTGAATCTTATTTAAACATCCGTTTTAGCTGTTGTTCTGACCCCACCCCAGTAGGCAGAGAAGGGGTGCCACCTTGTTACCGCCTGCACATGTAAATGCAACTTCTGCCGCTAACAGAACTTAACGTGGGGGGCGGGGGCTGGCCTCCTCACCTCCTGTAGATGCTACATATTAAAAGTATGATACAATTGAAATAAATGTTTAAATACCAAAACCGTAGCTCAAAACACATAAAGCTACATTCTGTTTTAGAAATGCAGGGAGAACTGAAGGGAGCAGCACACAGGACTGCGGATAGGCCACTGGAGAACTGTTACACCTGGGCTCGTGCACCTGCACCTCCCTCTGAGTGGGCTCTGCTCTCATCTCACATGAGATGGACTCTCTCTGCCTCTGCCCCCAGCGCCGGGGTGAAGCGATGGCTGGACCAAGGGGCCCAGACCTAGATCATTCTCTGGGACATAGTAGCCGAGAATTCCCTGCTCAACTGGCCCCAAGCATATTCCTGGGCTTCTGTGGGCCTCTTCCCTGGGTCTGTTCTAAGGATGGGCCCTTCCACCAGCATGTGCATCCCAGGACTGAGCAGTGGCCAAGGGGCAGCTGTCTGGGGCACGGTGAAGGACATGTAGACATGTGGAGGGGCGACTATAATGCTCTGTCCCTGTGAGACGTAGAGAGATGGGCTTATTTCTGGAGTCCCAGTTCTATGATGTTGATCTGTATGTCTGTCCTTCTACGAGCCACACTATCTTAATTACGGTAGCTTTGCAGTGAGATTTGAGGTTGGGACCTGGAAGGGCGAAGTCAATAGAAAAGAAAGGCAAGGTTTTATTTCATCAGGAAATTGGGTATTAGTAAACACCCTCACAACTGTCCACCCCACTCATCTACCAGATATGTACACACGCTCCATCCACCACCAAACTCTCCAGTTAGTCTCAGAATGTATTTGTTTTATTTGTTACATGAAATGAATTGACCTAGTATTGCTGTTCTCTATGGAGATGCTTAATTTTCTGTGTCAACTTGGCTGAATCACGGTGCCTAGATACCTGGTCAAACCTTACCCGGAGGGTTTCTGGGAGGGTGTTTGGGAGAGGCTGGCATTTAGATGCTCAAACCGAGTCGATTGCTCTCTGCAAGGTGAGTGGGACTTGTCCAATCAGCTCGAGGTGAGAATAAAGAAAAGACTGACCTCCCTGAGCAGGAGAGAATCAGTTAGCAGACGGCCTTTGAACTTGAACTGTAGCATCACCACCTTTGGGTGTCCAGCCTGCTGGCCCACCCTGCAGACTTGGACAAGCTAGTCCCCGCAATCCTATGGGCCAGGTCCTTAAAATAAATCCATCTATCTCACTACCTATCTATCTAACTATGTAGGTAGGTAGGTAGGTAGATAGATAGGTATGTCTATATCTCTCTACACCTCCCGCTGATTCTGCTGTTCTGGAGAATGCTGACTCATACAGCAGGGAATAGTTCATTTCTTAGACTTACAGAATCTCAGAGCTGAAGGAACTCCAGAGCCATCTACTTCCAAAAGGCTTCACCAGAGGATGCTACTGACAAAGCGCACACCTGTGCTCGGCACCGAGCTGAGCCCCGAATGAATTCCACACCCAGCTCCTGCTGCCGGGACCTGATGCCGCCGGCCCGAGAGGACACAACACCAGGAAGAGAGAAAAGCACTGTGACTTCATCAATACAAGTCTAATTGTTACCGCTTTCAGCTTTAAAACCAAGAAAGTGCTGATCATTTGTTCATAGAAAACACCGAATTCCTTCACATGAAGTTCAAGCCACACAGAAATGTAACCCGTAGCTTGCCTGACCCCTCACCCTGGGCTCCTCTCTGTGTGGTCAGAGCCCCTGGAGCCCAGGGCCGGCCCCAGGTCCTGCCCTTTGTCCCTGACCCGCCCCCCCCATTCATCTTCATGGCCAAGCTCAGACCCCTGTTGTGATGCTGTCCTGTCACTCAGAAGTGAAGGACAGTGGTGCTACTCTGGCCCCTGCCCAATGGTGTACACGGTGTTGAGATGGCGTCTCCCCTTTAGCCTGTGAGCAGCTCGGGGGACAGGCCACCTGTCGTCCCTCTCCCTCCCCTTGCTTCAGTGTCCCAGCAGGCCCGACACGTGTTTGTGTGACAAATGGACAAGCAGAGACGGCGTCTACCCACACACGTGTGGGCACTGAGTCCTTGCCGGCTGAGGGTTTTCTTGGGCGTGGTTGCTGATGTTTCCCATGTGCCTGGTTTGCACAAAATGCCTCACACGCTCTTTGGAGAAGGAGAAACCTGGGATGGCTGGAGGCAACATCCCAGTAGTCACTGAAGGCGGAGCACAGGCTAGTCACTTGCCATGTAAGAATGTCCCCCTCCTCTGAGCAGACCCAAATGAAGACACGGAGAGAAAATCCACACAGGGTCACGGCCCTCCACGCCTGGTCAGTAGCAGACAGGACGGGCAGCACTGAAGAGACCTGGGTGCGTCTTTAGGTGATGTGGGGATCTCACCTTTGGGAACAGCAGACTTTCACCAAGGTGATGTGGGTGATGAGCACCAATGTTAACTTAAGCCATACTACATGGAAGGTGAGCTGCACAGAGAGCCCCTACAATAAAGGAGAAGAGCAGCCTCATGGACAAGACCAGTCACACTTGAAGGATTCCCCGGGTCACGAGGGACAGGGTCAGCAAAACAGCCAAGAGCAACGCGACCCAGGCGGAAGCAGCAGAGAGCCCAGGAGCCCAGGAACACTGAGCCTCAGAGAGAGATCAAGGTGAAGGGATGGGCCATTTGCTGGAGCAAATGACAGTGATGGAATCCTCCTGACACAGCGGCAGCCCATCCAGGCGACCTACACAAGACAATGGCAGACCGTATGTGCAGGGGAGAGGACATCATGACAGAAACTGATGGCCCCCAAGCTGGAGGGGACAGTTGGTGTGTGTTTTGTGGGTTACAGGTTATATGCGCAATCACGGGGATTGTGGGCTGGGAGTCCTGGTGAGAGGAGAGGCCTGGCTGTGCGGCAGGATGGGTCGCCTGCGTGGCCACGGGCAATCAAACCCAGAGAACCTCCATGGACCGGTGGGGAAAGCCAGCTCCTCTGAGCCACCGCTGCCCTGGCTGAAGGGCCATCCTTAAACCATGAACAGCACACTTGAAATATCATTTGCGAGAAAGAGAGATTAAATCCAGGCCTTTCAGATGGAAGGAACTGGAATAGCTTTGTTCTGGAAAGGAAATTCTAAGGCTGCTGCCTCTCCGAACTAACAAGGTGGATCAGGGGATCCTCAGTCAACATTCCTTCTGTTCTGCCAAAGCCCAAAGCAAAACAAAAAATCAAACGTTTGTATTCTCCTCACACATTTTTCCCTACTCTCAGTAAATTACCTCATCTTCCACTTCAGAGAACGCAGAAGCTATCGGGGAGAAAATCCCTGAGTTCTGGTGCATACCTCCGCTCCCCTCCCCGCTCACTGCCCAGCGTGGCCCAGCACCTCGCTAGCCCGAGGTCTCCTCACAGCACAGGAAACAGCGGTGCACAGAACTTATTCTAGAAGAGCCTTTTCCCATGCAAAGATGCCCCAGTCTCCAAACTGCAGCGAGGAGACAAGTTTTAGAGGCAGTGTGGGTGTCATTAGGAGCCAATGGGGTCTCAGAACCTGTCTGGGTGGGCCACAGGGTTTACTGGAAGGGTGTAGGTCACTTTGTAGCACTGTTTCTGGCTTAAAGCAAAACAGGGTCTTATTTCATCGACAGGGTATTTGTAAGTGTAGTTGATTGCTATTGTTTTATTTCACGAGCAGAGAAAACACGTATATATACCTGTCTGAATTTATAAAACTATCTGTCTTTCATACTGTTCAGTCAGCGAGACTTTAGGAGAAGTCCTCTGGCTTAGAAATGAAGGCGTTCATTTACTTCTCTTTCCTCCAGAAAACAACTCTGTAGGTAACTTCATAAAGGTCAGGATCAGCCTCGTGCTTTCTGTTGGGGGTGGTCACGGTCCCACGTCTTTCCTTTGCAGCCTCTGAACATTCTGTCTCATTTCCTTATCCTTGTCCTCCCATACCCCCAACCCCCACCACTCTCCTGGGTCTGCATTCCCAGCAGGTTCCTCTTCCTGTCTCTAACGTGCGGGCTTCTCAGGGCACAGTCCTGGGCTGCCTGCTCTTCTCTCTCCGCTCTGCTCACGCACCTGGACAAGGTGTGTACTCTGGGATGTCCATGACTCCCTCCCTACATTCCCAGTGCAAACCTCTCTCCTGCACCCCACTCAGTTGTGTGACAGGTACCTTCAAGTCACCATGTCCAAGACTGTCTTTATCCTCCACCCACCCGCCCATCACCTTGTTCACAGGTCCCTCAGGTGGGGCACCACGATGGCCCTGCTGGAACCCTCTCTCATCCACCCCACTCAGCCGTCTCGCTCTCTCGAGGGCCATGACTTCATGTGGGGACTTCCCCAGGCACAACCCTGTCTGTCTGAATCTATCAACATAGCCTGCTTCTGTGCCCGATGCAGCTACCTCCCAGGGATGAGGTAACAGTGCACCACTTGCTAACCTCATGTGAACAACACATGCATGGTGGACCAGAGTCAGAGCCCTTTGGTCGATGCTTCATGGAAGAGATGACAAGAATGATGGTCCAGGGAACACTGTCATTGATATTCCCAAACAGCCCACCCTTGTCTTGTGGCGCATTGACATTACTCACGTATCTTTCCATGCATGTTAAACAAGTCCCTGCCTGTGCAGGTGTGAGGACAGGGGCTGGGGTGCAGAGATGCCAGGTGTCCTTGCCCTCAAGTTGGTCACACAGTAAAGGAGGAGCGTGACAGGGACGTCATTGCCACTTGTCAGGCAAGTCCATTCACAGGAGGTATGAGGTCCAGGGGCCAGGACCACGGCCACCGCTTGGACCAGGGCCCCATTGAACTAGGTCATTTGTCCCTTGTTTTCATTTGGTCATTCATTACATGAATCTTTTAATCAATCGCTTCGCCAGTGCTCTTTAATCAGCCATCTGATCAGATACTGCATCTCTAGCACCAAGACAATCTTTGCTTTGAGTTATACAGGAGCTGGGAATCCCAGAGTTTGACATAGAATGAGAAGAGCACCTCTTCCCCCTCGCCCTGATGCAGAGGGAGGTTGGAGCCCCATTCAACACGCTCAAGGCTGCAAGTAATTTCGGGAATGCGAACGGCTGACATTCTTACAAACGTGCTCTCAAGTTCAACTTCCCCATCACGAGCCCCGGCCTCCTTACAGTCACAAGGGACAAGGCGAACAAACCTCAGCGAGCCTGGCGGACTTTCCTGCCGTTCCAGACTGCTACCGACTCCAGAGTGAGTGAGGCTTTAGGGCAGCCTGCAAACACCGTGGACTGACGCCTTTGCCCAAGCCCCAGTCACGGGTCCGTCACACCCCACTTCTCCGAGCCGCTCCAGCTGCCCCTGCGACCGAGCCAACTTGAGGGAGAACACAAGCTCTGCTCCCAGAAAATTCATGCGAAGCCCTCTTTAAGCAAACACAAAAACATGAAGTGAGACTGCGTGTTTCCAGCACACATTGGCAATCTGGGGCTCAAGTGCAGGCGCCAAGCCCTGCTCTGCAGCCCTTCCTGAACCAGGGGTTAGTGTGTTTCATGTAGACATGTCAGGTGGACACGATTCCCAATGACCGGCTCCCCGCTCCGCCTGCTCGCACCCCAGACCCTTCCCGTCCTCGCTGCTTGTCACCCACTCTGTCAGAATCATTTCCCTCTCAACACCTGAGTCCAGACTCTTCTTTATGAAGCTGACTTCTAATAGCCTCTGTGTTCTTCCCTCTTTCTTCTCCTGATCCCTTAGTCATTTATACGGTGAAACGGGGAGAATAACAGTTTCTACAGGTGTCTGACAAGGCAGCTGGGGACAAAAGGAGAGAAGGGAAGTGGGGTGGGGGCCTGCTTTGCTCGCCTTCTGTTTCCCTCACTGGGACAGTCTCCACCCACTGGTGGACTGGGGGGTGAGGCCAGGACAGGGCGGGTGGGTCCGGAGGTGGTGGCCCTGCTCACTTGTGTTAGCTCACAAGGACACACTGTCAAGTAATGAGGGATTTTGAAGTGAAATACTAAATCATCGGTAACTTAAGGCAGGCCTCTGCAGAAGTATTTACACCAGAGAAGCTGGCAAAGGCTACAAATCAGAGCTTTTTGTAACCCTTCTCCGCCCCAAGAGAGCGCGTTCACCAGCATCCCACAGGGCGAAGGCCTTGACTTTCATTCGCTGTGGCTGTCTGCTTTAGCCGTAAGAAGAACAGACTGAAGGGAAGTACAGCACAGAGGGGTGTGCACCTGCTACCAAGTCCACAGGCTGGCGGTCCCCCTCGGATGAGCTCTCCGCCCTGCGTTCATTTGCCCTCGGTCACGGGAGGCTCACTCCTCTGTTGCTGCCAAGTTTCCTGGCATCGCCGTGACTTGGAGCCACACGAAGGAAGAGTGTTTACTCTCCTTTAGTCTGAGACTGGTCCCTGGGTCCTCATTTTGTGACACAAGTGACCTCTTTCCATGCACAAGGCTATAGGCTGTCTCTCTCGTTCCAACAAAACAGTTGGACAACAAGCAAACCTTGACACCCGCCCCCGCGCCAGGAACAGCCTTCGTGGCCCCACTCCGGGCACGGACAGGGCCGCGCTGCCTTTGCACATGTCTTGTTTTTCTTTACTGAAGGTTTCAAAGTCTCGCTCTTGTCTTATCTGGTGTCACTACATTACCTAGAGCTAGTTGAGGGTTCAAACCCCTGGTCACTACGGCTCTACGTTGCCACAGTGGACAATGAGCATCACCCAGTGCTTGGGGCTCAGAGTGAGACATCACAGGTTCCGAGGAGCCCAGGCACCGTGGGGCACACAAGGCAAGGCCAGGGCTGGAGCCGAAGTCCCTGTGATGGGACCCTGTCCCTCTCCCAAGCCCTGATGGGAGCTCAGACTCTCACTGTTAGACCTGAACCTCATTACCTTGAACTCACGACACCTATACTGGCAAAGCTACCCACAGCTGGGCTCACCTTTGGGGAGACTTCAGAAGCCGGGAAAGGGGGAAAAGGGAAGGAGAGAATACAGAGTGGGCAAGCGGAGGCTTACAGTTGTGAGTACGTAAACACAGAGTTTGTTCCTGTGTTATCATTTATTACTTACTGTGTTATTTCCCATAGGAACGTCTGTGAAGCTCTTTGCTCCATCCTGTATAATAGAGGGAAGTGTTTTAAAAGCTGAGAAAGGTGAGACCACATGATCTCACCTTTAACTGGAACATAATCAACAAAAGAAAACAGCAAACAAAATACAACCAGAGACATTGAAATTAAGAACAATCTAACAATAGCCAGAGGGGAGAGGGGAGGGGACAGTGGGGGGAAGGGTTTTCAGGTTTACAGCGATAAAGGACACATGGACATGACCAAGGGGGAGGGTGGGAGCAAGGGAGGAAGGTGGGATTGGCTGGGGTCGGGGGAGTGGTGGTGGGGGGGAATGCAGACAACTGTAATTGAACGACAATAAAGTAATTTTAAAAAAAGCTGAGAAAGTGTTTTCTTTCATCAAGGTGAGAAAGGGAGGCAGGAGAAGGAAGCGAGTCAGACTGAGTGGCAGGAACATGCAGTGACCGAAGCTGCAGCGGGGGACCCACTCGGAGCAGCCACCACGGACGGTGGGTGGCCCTACAGAGAGGCTGTAGAAGACGCCTGTGGCAGGAAGGGGCAACAGAACCCGAGAAGAGCCAGGCTGGTGCTTTATTCTGCATTTTAATGATTTTGTCTGAACCTCCTCGAACTCCTTAGCGGCCTCAGAGCTGGGGCCAGTTTGAATTTCACGGCTAAAATTAATTCTCCCACGTCACACGTGCTTATGTTGGAGGAGCCCCAGGCAAGTTTCTCTAAAGCAGCCTGTGTATTTTGCAAGCAGCCTCCCTCTCCCATTCCCTCCGAAATGAAGAAGCAAGCGGGGCCACCTGTTATTATCTCCCCTTGTTCTTTGCGCAAACTGTGCCCTGTGAGTTTGACGTCAGCAGGGGGGGAATCAGGAGTCCTGACCCACCAAATGTTCATTCTGCAACTTCTCAGGGTTCCCTCCAACCAGCCATGGGCCTGGCCCCGCTCTGCCTGGTGCTGGCAGTGAACCACGCTGGGGAGGAGGCAGAACGGACTTGCACTTTCCACAGGCAGCAGTGGCCTTTGGCACCAGCCCCTCGTGGCAGGCAGCAGGTGGGCATCAAAGCAGGGCTCCTGCCAACAACAGGATAAAAGCTCATAGTGCTGCTAATGGGGAGCCCAGGGCTGTGAGGCGGAGCATGGAAGCTACTACACTCCCCCACACTCCCTCCCACACCCCACCTAAGAAAGCGTGCAAGCCCTGCCCGGCTGGGCCGCTTCCCTCCCACGGTGGGTATGACAGCATACCTCCCAGTGTCCTTGTGGGAAAAGCTGCCTAGCCGGGACTCAAGAAAGTTTTTATCCCTCGTCCCTCAAAGGGGAGCCCGAGGAACATCCAGAAGGATAGACCTGGAGCACCTGTCTTTGCCTGAGGACTGTGGCTCCTCAGCAAGCAGTCTGAGTCCATGTCTGACTTTGACCCTGACTCTGACCCTTTTGGTAAGAATGATCATCTCCAACCATCTACACAGGCTCTGTTAGCCCCTGCACGGTGCAGGTGGCCTCAGGCACCCGGGGAAGATGACACGGAAGGAGGGGAGGAAGAGAAGAGAAGGCAGCTGTCCTCTACTGAGCGTGCCCTAGGCTGGCCAGGCTCTGGCATTGCTCATGCACTCGCTCAGTGCACCAAATTCATGAGCACCTCCCTGGGCAAGGCCTGGGCTGCACAGGCAGCTACAGGAACAGCAGAGCGGCTCCAGAGACACTTGGGCTCAGAGATGGTAGTGACTTTGCTGGTGTCACCTGGTTATGTGAACGGAAGAGTGGAAATTGAGACAAAAGACTAACTTCAGAGTCCATGTCACTCTCTCAGGCCCCCTCTCTCCCCGAACACACAGGCCTCCCTCGCCAGTCAAATGAACCAGGCCGGACCCCTTACCTTTCAGTGTGCCTGCAGGCTGGCGTGTCCCCACCTGGGAGGGGACAGCTGTGCACTGACGGGATGTCTCAGTCCTCTGGACACTGTGACCTGTACAAACAGTTAAATAGCCATGTGTGCTCTGTCTTACACATGGCGGGGAGGTGGGGAGGGCGTAAAGAGTAGAAGTGCTTTAATAAGACTGTGCGAACACCAGCAGCAAGAAGAGACACTGCAAAGTCCGAGTGATGGAGCCAGTCAGACAAGACTCCACAGCTTCAGGGAGCAAACTGAGAGCAAGTGGACACCCTGATGGCAACAGAGTCCGTCATTTGTGCCCTGTCCCGTGAGAGGACCTGTGTGTGGGGAGGGGTGTTTGGGTGTCAGAGTATGGGATCTGGGACAGACAGCTTATAGTCACAACCCAAGGTCCCCACCAGTGTGGAGGCAGGTAGGTCAGAACAGGGAGCCCAGGCCTCAGGCTCTGCCCCTCCCCTTCCCCACCCTGGCTGGGACCTCATAGCCATGACCTTCACTGACTGCCTGCTCCCCCACTTCCCTCCCCAGTTTCTTGCATTTGGGAGCCCAAAGATCGCTGTTTGGAGAGGAGGGACAAGGACTAGCCACGTTGGTGTCACCCCGCCAGTGTCAGAAGCAGAGGACCACCCTGCCCCACACCTTGCCCACGTGGAGTAAAAACTTTCCACCTAGACCCCATCTTGTTCTCCAAGGTCACCTGCTCTCACTTCTCAAGCGTGTGCTATCGCTTTAATAAACGTGCTGTGATTTGCTACATCCTTCCGCCACACTCTGGAGTCCTGTCTTGTTCCATGACAAGCACCTGGGTCGGGCTGAGGCCTCCCTCGGCTTTCCCAGGTGTTGCCCGGCTTTGGCGTGACCTCGAGGCTGAAGTTCCCAGGCTCAGGGCTCTGACCTGGGTGGCAGCGCAGTGCCCTGCTCACGGCCTGCTAAGCACACCAGCTAAGCGCCCGCAGCTCCGTGAGCAGGGCCGGCAGCCCACAAGCACTCCGAAAGAGCTGCCAGCGCCTCGCTGCCGGCGCGGCTCTTGTCCGGGTGGGCCCTGTCCTTCCACCCGGGGCTTTGAGTTCGGGCCCCGGACGCTGCCAACCCTGCACATCTCAGAGCACAGCCGAGCGTGTCTGAGATGTCCCCTTGCACGAGTGACACTGATCTTTCCCGAAAGACTTAGGTAACTTATTAAAGCCACTGCTGCTTTGTAAAGAAATCACTTAACAGATCTTGTCATACTTCCAAACACTTAGGACACCCAGACGGTGGCTGGGCCCTCTTGGTGCCCAGTGTCCACGCAGGAGGTGAGTGTTGAAGGAAAAGAGGAGATCACTGAGAATGAAGTGATGCTGAGAAGGTAATCAGATAAAACAACGCCCACGTCCGCTGTTTGAGAGAGAGGCGGAGAGTGGGAGAGGCACAAGGGAAGGAGGGGCCTCGCTCTAACAGGTCAGACTTGTGGAGACAGGTTCCCTCCTCTCCGCTGTGTTGTCCTTTCAGCTGCCCGAACTGTCCCTCCCTGACACAACTGTCTTACGTTCTATTTCTCAAAACACCCAGTTGTTGTTGTTATTGAATTTTTCTTTCGCTGAATTTTAATGGGTGCTTCTTGGTAAGCTGGTCACACAGCCCCCTGCCTTTGCAGTTATGCGACTCAGGTCTGTAGAAAGCACCTTGGAAGACGGACACCAGCACAAGGCATTGAGGGGACAGACACACAGCACCAACAGGGTTGGCCGAAAAGTCCATTTTATTTTTTCCCTAAAGTGAAAACACATTTTTTATTTTCACCAATAACTTTATTGATTGGGATGTTTTGAGTATGTCAGCTCTCTCCCGCTATTGGCTTCTAGTGGGTAGAGGCCAGGGGTGCTGTTAAACATCTTCCAATGCATAAGCCAGCCCCACAGCAAATAATTATTTGGCCAAAATGTCCGTAGTACCAAGAAACTCTGCAAACCACTCTTGATGTGTTCAATTAGTCATAGCACCTCCTCCACACACTGCACACATCTTTTTTTGCATCTCAGTTACATTTTTCCCTTTCTTGAAATAATAAAGCATAATGCACTGAAAATGTTGTGTATCTTCCATCTTCAATATTAAGATGGCTACACAAAAATTCACCAATACGTTTTTTAATGCACGCTGATATGACAGCTGTCACAATTCAATCCAACAAAATTGTTTCGAATGAAGTTAAAGACAACTAAGCACTACTAGAGCCATCGTACGGAAAAAAATCAAACGAACTTTTTTGCCAACCCAATACATACACATACATATATATGTATACATGCACACACATATATGTATATATACATGCACACACGAGTATACACGTTATGTATATGCAAAATAGGACTTGGCTCACACGAGACTACACTGCCGAGAAGCCCCAGCATCTGCCCTGGGGAAGCTGGTGGTAAATCCAGTCCCACTTGAAGGCCTGAGAGCAGGGGCAGCAGATGGTGTAAGTCCCGTCTGAGAGCAAAGGCCGGAGGCCCAGCAGTGCCGACGACCAGGGCGGAGCACACAGATGCCTCCGCCCAATAAGGGAGAGCGAGAGTTCTCTCCACCCCTGCTGTCCAGGAGTGACGCCCACCCTGGCGGCTGAGGGTGACCTTCCTTATACCGTCTACCCACTGGGACGCTGACCTCACCCAGGGACGCCCGCAGAGACACACCCAGAGATCTTGTTTTCCCAGCAATGCGCCGTTCCTCTGCCCAGTCAGGGCGACACGCCCAATTAGCCATCACGGAGGTGGTGTGAGCGCTGACCCTCAGCCATCTGTGTCGCGGCAAAGGGCTTGGGCAAGGGTTTGGGCATCTGCAGCCCTCCGCTGCGCAATGAAAGGAGCACGCAGCGCACAGTACATGCCCTTGTCGCTGGCTGGTGACTGCTTCCCTGCAGGAGGCTTCAAGGGCAGTGCCGGGGCTGCCTTTCAACAACAGACTCCGGCATGTGGCTGGGGAGAGGCACAAAGCACACGGAGGCCACGGGCACGGCGTTGGGGCGGCTCTGACACAGACTTCGGCGGCGCTGCTTGAACCGCGGTGCACAGAGTCAGTTTGCTGAAAACCACAACGCGAAATGAGGTGCAAAACGACAGCCCCGCCCCTGGTCACACTGTTACACTGTGCTCTACTCTGGATCAGCCGGTGACTCAGAGACAAGGCTATGAACTAGAATTTTACATTCCCATGTACATCATGTTCAAATTGTGACTTTTACTTTTTAAAGGTGAAATTGGCCCTGGCTGGTGTGGCTCAGTGGCTTGAGCATGGGCTTGCGAACCAAAGGGTCGCCAGTGCCATTCCCAGTCAGGGCACGTGCCTGGGTTGCAGGCCAGGTCCCCAGTGGGGGGGGGGGGGTGTAAGAGGCAACCACCCATCGATGTTTTCCTCCCACCTTCTCCCTCCCTTCCCCTCTGTCTAAAAATAAATAAATAATCTGAAAAAAATAAAATTGAAATCGTTTCTTAAAAGATTCAAGAGGAGGTTTAAACTCTAAATTTAACTATTCTTTCCTGTTAAACTGCAAAGCAAGGTTTCCCTACTATTTTCCCTGGCATTTGAAATAAATGACCATTTAAAACAGTAACTCTTACAGAAAACAGTGCAGAATAGCGACTGCTGTCACGATTAGGTCGGAACATTGGTGTTGTGCTCTTGAAAGCCACTAGAGGGAGCACAAGCGAACAGACCCTGCACCCAGCGCCTGGGCACCTTCGAGGACAGTCCCCGTTTGTTAAATTTAGGACAGAAACGCTTCTGTCTTGGTTCCTGCTCTGCAAACACGCTGAGACAAAGTAGACTCAGCCGTGATGCTGGGAAAGCGCCGCTTCACCCTCCGCATGTCCTTTGTTCCTGGGAACTCCGCGCGTCCCAGGAGCAGACAACGGGGGGCAGGACCAGGTCCCAGCTGAGGGGCTTCAGGCCTAAGAAGCGCGTAGCCCCTGTTCCAGCCGTCCAGCCCGGGGCAGGGCTCTCTGAGGTGCAGTCCAGGTGCTTGCGGGGTCATGTGTGTGCACACGTGTGTGTGTCAGGACAGGGGACGGAGTCTCTCTGATTGTCAAATTCTCTCCAGGCCTTCTACCAGACCAGGACAGGTGCCAGGAAGCATCCGAATCCTAATAACCAGAAAGTTTCTCTATGAGGACAGCAGCAGAGAAGCCTTTTTTGTTATTTTAATTAGGTTCATGGAAAATACTGTCTCACACTTATTTGGTGAATTGATACATAATTTATTTCTCCCAGAAGAGAAAAGAATGTCCAAGTTACATGATCACTTTGTCATTATTTTCCAGTGAGGAGGGTGGAAGTGGACCACAGAGTAGTTGGAACTCCCCGGAAGCATTCTGGTGGCGTTGGACAGGAGCCCAGAGTGTGAACCCTGAGGGCAGGGCGTGGGCAGGCATCCTTTCATCTGGCCGTGGTTCCCCACTCGCTCCAGGAGCTGGGACTGACATTCAGTGGGGTGAGAACTGCTTGGCACAGGAAGTGTTTGTCAGATGAGTGAATGCGTGAGTGAGTGCATGTCTTGCGAGAAGATACAGCCGGGCACTGAGGGACCGTGAAAAGGGTCACAGAGCCACAGCGGAGTGTGGGCTGGGAGGATGAGAAATCATCACAGAGAACATGAGGCCTGAGCTGGCCCTGAAGGACGGCTGGAAGGCAGGGGGCAGCGAAGCCGAGGTGACCTTGGGTGGGGGTGGGACATTCCAGGCACAGGGGCGAGCGAGTTCAAAGATGCTGACATGAGAGAATAAGTGTGTCGGAGCAAGTGCAGGCAACTTGGTGTGACAGGAACATAATGTTGAGCAAGAGATTGCTAAGGCCTTAAGTGCAGAAACTAATGTGGAGGTAACTCTCATAAGCATTAATCACAGCAGCTAACCACCAGGCCCAGTCCCATGTGCTGTGTGCACGTTGACGTGTGCAGAGAATTTAGGAAACATGCACCAAGTCACACGGATCTAACGTGTTACTAGTTGGCACTGAAAGATGTTTCAAGAAACCCGACGACTTGGAAAGGCTGTGAAATAAAGGTGTTCCCATGTCGCCCTTCGTGACTTGCCCTTGGAGAGACTCTCAAGGAGGAGATGAATTTGACCTGGCTGACCAAGGCTGGCTCCACTGGCATTTATGTGCACACAATTACACAGGTCACTCGAAATAAAAAATACACCCACATCTCAGTTAACCTGTTTTCTGGAAATTGAGCCCTTAATGGGAGAGGTAGCACACTACATAAGACTTAACTATGAGCATTAATCATTGATTCAGAGATAATATAAATAAAATCTCAAAGTGGAAAGAGCAGACGTGCGGAAGAGAATATTTATGCTGAGCAGGACTTCTAAATTCTTCAAAAATATAAGATTATATAAAATTAGACCCCCAGCTCATATAGTTTAAAATATTAACTTCTGAGCCCTGGCTGGTATAGCTCAGTGGATTTGAGTGCAGGCCTGAGAACAAGGGTCGCTGGTTTGATTCCCAGTCAGGGCATGTTCTTGGGTTACACGCCAGGTCCCCAGTTGGGGGTGTGCGAGAGGCAACCACACAATGGTGTTTCTCTCCCTCTCTTTCTCCCTCCCTCCCCCTAGCTCTAAAAATAAATAAATAAAATTTCTTAAAAATATTAATTTCTGAATAAGTCCATTTTTAACTTTTAAAACATAAACCGTATGGTTTGCATCATACATGGGAGGTAAAACAAAAGCAACAAATGAACGAAACAAAACAAGAAACCTCGTGCCTGCAGACCACAGGATGGTGGTTCACAGAGGGGAGGGGAGGGGGGAAAACAAGGATGGTGAAGGGCGTCAGGCACAAGGTGTGGAAGGTGACCAGGCTTCAGGCGGTAGGCACACACAGAGTGTGCGGATGTTGTATCGTAAGGTTGTGCACCTGAAGTTTATGTAATGTTCCTAACCCATGTCACCCCAATAAATATAATAAAAAAGAAATCTTTGTCCATGCCCCCCCAATATAAATGAGAAAAAGTCAATATAAATACTTATATAATTTTAGAGTAAAAAAATAAAGGTAAAGATTAATAAAATTAATGAAAAGTAACTAAGTTTTCTAGGCTAAAAAGTGGTCATTTTTCAATAGCATGGTGATTACCAGAGAGGAAGGGGCATGAGGGGAGGTAGAGGAGGGCAAAGTGGGGGTGAATGGTGATGGAAGGAGACTTGATTTGGGGTGGTAAGCACACCATACAATGTACAGATGATGTGTTATAGAATTGTACAGCTGAAACTGAAATAATTTTATTAACCAATGTTACCCCAATAAATTCAATTAAAAAGTAAAATAAAAAGAGAACCATTTTCTAATGATCTTATTTCCAAAGAGGACATACAGTTGACCAGCAGGTACATTGAACAGGTGCTCAACATCCCTGACCGTCAGAGGAATGCAAATCAAAACCACAGTGAGACGTAATCTCACACCTGTTAGAATGGCTGTCACCAAAAAGACAAATGGTATGTGTCGGCGAGGATGTGGAGAAAAGGGAGCTTGTGCCCTGCTGCTGGGAACATAAACTGGCGCGACGTGGAAGCTCCTCCGGAAATGAAAAGCAGGACTCGCGTGAGATCCAGCAACTCCACTGCTGGGTGCAGATCCAAAGGAAAGAGCATCACTGTCTTGAAGTGCCTGCACCCCACACTCACTGCAGCATTATTCCTAACAGCTGTGCTACGGACACAACATAAACGTCTGTTGGTGGGTGAGTGAATAAAGACAGTGCAGGCCCTGGCTGGTGTGGTTCTGTTGGTCGGAGCGCACTGAAAGGCTGCAGGTTCGATTCCCAGTCAGGGCACATCTCTGGGTTGCGGGTTTGGTCCCCCATTGGGGCACGTACCAGAGGCAATTAATTGATGTTTCTCTCTCGCATCTATATCTCTGTCCCTCTCTCCCTCCCTTGCCCTCTTTCTGAAAATCAATAAGCATATCATAGGGTGAGGATAAAAAGAAAGAAAGAAAATGTGGTATATACACAATGTAATATTCAGCCTTACAAAAAGAAGGAAATGCTGCTATTTGTGACAACACGGATGAACCTGGAGGGACTTATACCGAGCAAAATAAGCCGGCATAGAAAACAAGTACTGCATGATCTCACTTACATGTATATTCACATACATGTGTTCATATAGAGAAGCTGGACTTCGGGTGACAGAGAAGAGAGTGGTGGCTGCCAGGGGCTGAGGGGCGGTGAGTGCGGAGTCACTGGTTACCAGGCACAGGGTCCGCTTTGCGAGGTGAAAGAGCCCTGGAGACGGAGGTCGGTGTTAGCTGCACCAGGTGAAGGTGCCCGACCCCACTGAACAGGGCACTTAGAGGTGGTGTGGACAGTCAGCTTTGTTATGTGTGTTTTACCACAATGAGAAAAACTGGGTCAAATTTCAAATGTAAGTGAAAAAACTGGGAAAAAACATTTGCAATCTATTTGTCACTGAAAAAAATTAATTTAAAAAGAAAGGCACACAAATGCAAAGAAATTGGGCTAAAACAAGAACAGAAAATCTTTTTTTAAGAAAAGAGTAATATAAGGAATTAATGACATAAAAATTGTTTGAACTTGCTGAGAATAAAAGAAGCTCTAATTGAAACATGACAACCAGTGAAATAGTCACTTTAATATATTATTAGTAAAATAGGAAATTGGTTTTAAATGTTTGAAAAAATTAGAATTTTAAAATATTTAAATTAAAATATGGAAGGATGCAAACTATACTGTCCACAGGGGTTACCTGGGGAGGGGAGAGGCATATTGATGAAGGGGCAGGCAGCCAAATAAAAAGGGAAAGAAGGTTGTACTACAATTTGTGTGCATGTGCACATGTGTGAGCATACACACCTGCACACATGTACGTGTGCATAGACAAACACGCATGCATGTACATACCTGTGCGTAGACATGCATACATGTGAAGATATATGGCACATGTAGACATGTGTGTATATGTGCACACATACACGTGTAGGCACACATGCACATACATATATGCCTATGCAGACACGTGCATGCACAGGCATACACATGCTCACGTGTGTACAGCATATATGTGCACATATATACATGTGTGCACGGGAACACATGCATGCATACCCACATGGTGTGTGCCGACGTGCATGCACATGCACACGTGTGCAGACATGCACGTGTGTTCAGACACATGTGTGTGCCCAGACACATACATGTACATGTGCACTGTGTAGACATGCACACAGCCTGTGCACACATGTATATACACATGTAGACATGTGTATAGGCACGTGTATATCCATGCAGAGATGCACAAGTGTGGGCGCATGTGTCTACACATATGCACACATGTGTGGTCATTAATATATACATGCACACACGTGTGTGTGTGTGTGTAAGTGTGAGGGAAGGAGGGCTGAACAGTGGGCTAAAAACTGGGAAAGGGAAAGTTGGATTTCTGCCTCATATTAAAAACAATTGTTAAGTCCCCTGTACCATTTTGACCTAGCAATTCCCTTTCTGACGAGAACTGGAGACATGAACAAGGGTCCGTGCGCAAGCGCATTTATTTCAACACGATGTGCCCTCACACAGACACAACAGAATGAAAAACGCACAGCGTGATGGCTCGAGTTCAGGAAAGGCGGCACCTCTAGACGGCAGACCGCCATGCGGCCACCGAAATCCCCATTAAAAACATTCAGGTCCCCGGGGAAAGGCTCAGTACATGACTGTTTAAAGTAGATTCAAAACTCTACATACTGTTGTCATAGTTTTAGAAAAAATGTCTGTACATTTCAGTATAAGCAAGAAGAGGGGAGGGAGTTGAACAAGCTCTTCACAGTGGTTTGAAGAGGCCAGTTCAGAATCGTTTTTAAGTTTCTCCTACGTAATAGTCTTCTTCACAAAACTGCCGAGGCCGTGTGCTCTGTTTCTAATTTGCAGAGAAAACTGAATATTAATGACGAAGGAAAAGCAAAATCAATGAAGCAGAGTCCATTTCGTCTGCAGAGAAGCACTCCGGTCCCCGAGGGTGTTCAGTGTAAAGTCACCGAGTCCTGGTGACGGGAAATTTAGGACAAACAGTGTCTTGGGTTTCACACGGCAGAGGAGCTTCATTTGTGTCTCCTTGACATTAAAGAACCCACATTCACGTTTCATCCATTGTCATCGCCTAGGAACGTCCCTCTGACTCCGATTTCTCTCTCTCTCTCGCCTCTGACTTGGCCACATTTCAGGCCGGGCCCTGAAGCCCCAGCTCTCCCCATCTCTCCTCATCTCTGACGAGTGGCGGGGCCATTTCCAAATTCTATTTTTACGCTGTGCTCTTCGGAAGTCCCCGGGCACTTTGTACAGGAGCCGTTCAGCAGTGAAGGCCCCCGTCCCCCACCCCCGGGTAATGAATCATTCAGGGCCCATGTTCCCCTTGACCAGGAGCCCATTGGCTAGTCCTGCATGTCCAGATCAGCCTCGGCTCTGGGAACGCTTATCGCATCGATGACGCACGTGGTGTTTCTCATTTGTACGGAAGTTATTTTTAGAGAAGTTTAGGATAGCTTACAATAAAATGCATGTGTATTTATTTATTTATTGCAGACACTCAGTGGACCGTGCCTTTTCTTCAGTGGGGGTGATAATACCACCCAGGGATAAAATCCAGTTCTTGGTGTTGGGGAAGGACGGGAGGTTAAAAGAATCTGAGATAGGATAATAGTCTGTGGTCCTCCAAAGAGACATTCTACCCAATAAAGTCTTACTCTTTTTGTTTAACTTCTCTCATTACACAGAAATTAAATTTAATTTAATTTAAAATGATCACATTTAATTTTCATTTTCCCTGTGGTGGCAGTGACAACGGGAAAGGTGGGGAAACACTGCAATAACAGGAACAGAGACACAAAGACCAGACGCTGCTGCAGGTGGTGACAGAGTAGCACGGCCTTGACCGTCGGCCACTGGGACAGGCGACACGCAGGGGAGGTGACACAGTGGGGGTGGGCGCTGCAGTCACCACCTGGAGTCCTGTGTTACCACTGGGCCGCATACAAACACGTGCCTCCTGTGCCCTGCCCGTGATGTCCACCTGCGTCCACCTGCGGTCCGCCTCCACGGCGTTTCACCTGCCGATCCCACGGAGTGTGGATGCCAGGCTGTGAGGTGTCACCCGAGCTCTGTTCACGGCACAACACCCCTCACATGAATGTGCTCACCACGCTGCCGGGCTGGGTTGTGTTTCCAGGTGTCCTTCTGGCACTGTCGTCAGGTAAACATGCACATCCTCAGGTGACCCTTTAATCACATGATTACCACGTCATTTCCTGTGTCCTCCCCACTGGCACTGCACCGACACCATTCTGCCCTCCCCACTGGTGCTGGCCACTCTCCCCCATGTCCAACTCCTTTGCAGAGAGGGTCCGGCCTTATGGGTATTTCTACCCCCTCTCAGTTTTTAATACAGAGTCAGGGGCTGAAAAAAGATATTGAGTTGATTAATCACCATTTTCCTTCAAAGAATGGATAACACTTTGTAAATTAAAAAGAAATATTTTAAAAAGATAATCCCCCACCTCCCAAGAACAGTGTTGTAGGAAGAGTCCCTGAGACCACGTGTGTCCTCTGGTCTCCAGATAATGGGCAACTTAGTGCATGCTTTTCTCTGCGTGTGCACACAGGCAGCTACGAAATTGCGTATTTTTTCAAATCAAAAGTAAATAAATTGGGTTTGTTTTCCCCTAGGAGGAGGATAGGGAAGCTCCTGGTCAGATCACATTACAGCAGGTTTCACCTCCAGGGTCCCTGGGCATGACTGACAGTGTCCACCTCATGGGAGGCGAAGAGTGGACAAGAGCCCGAGATGGGCTCAGCAGGATGGCGGTGGCCTGGTCACATGTGACAGACGATGGACACGCAGCGCGAGCACTGCTTGCTTGCCTGCCCTGAAGCAACAGCGGGGCTCCGAGCTCTGCTGCCCACGCGATGCGGGGGCGGGCTTCCTGTGCTGACACGCATGTGTCATCTACAGCTGGCCTCTTGTGCTCCGGGCCTGTGACAGGTCCATGTCAATTCTTCCAGCCCTCATGATCGTCCTGTGAGGCGATGCTTTTATTGCCATTTTACAGAGGAGAAAGGCAAAGACTCAAATGACTTTCTCAACCTTGAACTGAGCTGGCAGAGCTTGACAGGGCGATTTTTCTTCCAGTGTCTTAGAGGAGACAGGCCTTCAGGCAGAAAATGGCCATTATTTCCAAAGACCCTGGTGCTCAAAGCACTGTAAACAGACTTTTGTTTATTATTTTCAGCTCTTGAACCTACGCAGTTGTAATGACAAATACTTAAGTAGCTTTTTGATTTTGAAATAGAGATACCTTTCCGCTGAATTCTGTCATTGGAAGTTCGCCTGGTGGGCAGCAACTGGTAGGACTCCCCCCACCCTGCCCCCTCCTCCCCCACCAGCCACTGGTTGGGTTTGGTGACATTCTCAGGTCCAAATGAGATGATTTATGTCTCCGCTCTTGTGATAATGGCTTGTTGTCTAACCATGAACACACACAGATGTGCCTCCCAAGCTCCAAGATTCACGAGTCACCCTGGGCTCCACCGTAGCTAAGCCACCAGCAAGTTCAAGGCCTTGAGTGCCTCCCTACACATGGTGGTTTCAGGTTGTTCTCTTCGACAGCCGAGACTGTCCCTGAGGTAAGGTCGCTGCCCCATAAGCCACAGCAGAGATGAAGTGGAAAACAGGGATCGGCGAAGGCAACTGGAAAAGGGAAAGGACACTTCGATCTGGGTGCTTAGAGAAGGCGCCTCAGGTGCTCGCTGTGAAGAGGAATCTCAGTGCGGTGTTGGAAAGGGCATGTGATCTCATGACTAACGAAACAATGAAGACGGTTAATAATCCGGAGCTGAAGTGTCCCTATTTCGGGAACATAATAAGGGCAAACGTGTAGGACAGTCTTTAAAAAAGAAGTTTTGTTTTAAAATATTAATAGGACAAGTTGTTACTGAACTTAGCCCCTTATGTGATGTCAACCTCCTTCTTGACGGTGCTTCCCTTCCTTGGGTCAGAGAGGTGAGAAGTACCAGCCCACAGCCCATCACTACCTAAGCTAGGCAAACTCACCCGCTCCTGTCCATAAAGCACATTTTCTACCTCAGAATGACATGCTGGGCAAAATCATCCACTTTGCATTTTTAAATTGTGAATGTAAATTTACTAAAGAGACATACACTGCATCACTTCAGGGAAACAAATGGCATAAAAAAAAACAAACAGGTTTTTCAGAATGCTTTCACCTCCTGTGTCTTACACAATAAATCAGAGTCTTGGCAGAACTGTCCAATTGCAGACATGGTCGGACTCAAAATCTAACCTGGTTCAACTGGTAACAGAGTGAACGGTGGGAGTCTCAGGAGAGCTCTTGAAGGTGCTCACGTATAATTGGAGAACTTACTTCCGTTGCTTATATCCTGCAGGGCTGTCCCTGGCCTTTTACTAGAACCATGATCTCCTCTTCACAGGCAACAGAATTCAACCGTCTGTTGAAATTCTTAACCCTTTCGGCACGAATGCTCTTTCCGCCGCGACAGTCCCGCTGTACGAGGTGCCGCGCTGAAAACGCGCACATAGCACACGGTCAGTCCTCCTTTGTGTGAAGACTTTCCTAACCTTATTATAAGATCTATGCTTAATAAAACAATGCTTTTTTCCAAGTGTTGTTTGTAACTTTAGTATTAAGAGACAGTTATATAAAATTCTATCAATTATGTAAGTAAAATTTATAAAAATTATATACAGATTATATGATTATATACAAAACTATATACACATATGATCCTCATCTAATACGCCGGTAAAACAGAATAGAATTTTACCAACTGTAGATGTCGTTTGCACGCACGGATTGCCACTTGGATGCCGGATATATCCGGCGCTCGTCCACACAGGTCATCAGACGGGCGCCAGATATATCCGGCATCTGTACCGAAAGGGTTAAAGATAATCCAGCTTTCAGGAAGGGTAAGTAAAGACGTCTATGACCTAGAAGTCGCAGATAGCAAACTTGAAAGGTTTCTTGTTACACAGTCCTCTTAATGCAATGCCTTTGCTTTCTGTCTGACACAAAACAGCGCGTTTCTGAAGCAAGTGTAGATCGCTCATGAGAACATGAAGCAAAAATTAAAAGCAGCTATAATCTACCCATTCAGAAAAGAGTAATGTTAGTGTTTTGATGCATAGCTTCAAAAAATAACAATATAGGCATAGCAGCAAAATTGAGATCATATTCTATTTTCAGTTTTGAATCTGATTTCTCGTATTTAGCATTACATTAGGAATATTTTCTCATTATCAGATATGTTCACTACCAGTTTGATTTTAATTGCTTCATAACCTATAATCGTAGTAATGTACTATAATCTAAGGCATCTCCTATTTTTGAAAATAAGATTGTTTCCATTCTTTTGACTTTATAAATAATGACAAAATTAATATTTACGCGATAAAACAAGTGACCAAATCTTGTCAACTGGAGCTACCGACCACCTCTCAAAACCATCTGTTCTTTTCATTCCTGCTGCCACTTCCATATTTCTCCCAATGACGGTAGCAACTCTCGAAGTAGCTCCTCTGACCATGAGCTGCCTCCCTCATGGTCATTTCCCACAATTTAACCTAAGTAATCTTTACCTGTCATTTTTCTTTACGTTATACAGTTTGATGACATACTATGTTAGCTAGATACGAGGAAACTGGCACTCATTTACTGCTAGTGGTAATCTAAATTGGTATATCTTCTATGAAGGGCAGTTTGGTGTATCTATGGAAATTATGAATTGCAAATTATAAATTCAAATCCATGTGTCTTTTCGGGGGCAATCCACTGTTAGAAATTTATTCTGTAGGTATACATACGTTCAATAAATAGAGATAAAGCTTATACTGTACAATTTTCTGTATCTTTTGAATTTTGAGCCATGAAAATATGTTAATCAAGAAACTAAATTTTTTTAAATTTAAATGAATATTTATTTTTTATTTTTTAAAGATTATATTTATTTACTTTTAGAGAGAGGGAAAAGGAGAGAGAAACATCCATGTGTGGTTGCCTCTTGCACATCCCCAGCTGCGGACCTGGCCTGCAACCCTGCCATGTGCCCTGACTGGGAATCAAACCAGTGACCTCTCTGTTCACAGGCCGGTGCTCAGTCCACTGAGCCACACCAGCCAGGGCTAAATGAAAACTATTTAAAACATATGGAAAAGAACCAACACTCATGCCAAACAATAACATTAGGAACAGTCACAGCTGACTTCTCTCCACCTGCCTCAATCCCACTCTCTCCCGAACTTGTCAGAGATAACCGTGCTCTTGAATTAGTCTTTACCGTTCCCTAGGCATATTTTTATTGTAAATACATACATACATATATATTAACCATTATATATTGTACTTTAGCATACAGTATTTAAAAATTAAGTTTATTGCCTCCTCCTAAATACAAGCTCAACTTCGGGAGGCCTTTATTGGTTCTCTTCTCAGCCGCAGGCCTGGCCCCTGGGGCAGTCCCAGCACTCAGTAATAGGATGACATAAATGAGCTGTGAATGTTCGTTACACTTTTGTTTAATAGCAACATGAAACCACCAAGAGAATGAACACACCAACTGGGGCTCAGTATACGATCTAGCAATTAAAACGAGTTAAGTAGAATTACATTGTCTAAGCAAGAAAATAAATTCCAAAATTACAAAGTGGGAGACGAGCAAGCTGCAGAACAACGCTAATATTTGTGTGTATTGAAACTGCAATAGAGTTTACGATGCACGCACACAGATTTGGCAACAGTGTGCATGTGTGTGCAAGTGTGTGTGTACTGAATGTAGCAAGTGATTCAAATATACGACCAATTAGTGAGAACATTCAAGGCAATTCTGAAAAGGATACCTGGTGATAAAATTTGTCCTATCAGATATCTCTTAGGAATTGGGATTGGAATTTTATGGAATTGACCAATTAGTTTGGAAATAGTTAATTTCTGTGATTTTTGCCTTTCACCCATGAACATAACAGTTTCATTTATTAAGGTCTTCACTATCTCTCAATAAAGTTTTATAACTTTCTCAATATTTTGTTAGCTGTGTTCCTCAATGTTATATACTTGCATTCCTTTTGTGGAATATGACTTTTGAGAGTTATCTTTTTGAATTCATTGTCACTGGTATATGGGAAGCAATTTTCTTGTATATTGATCTAGTGTTAAGCAACATTATTTGTTTTTTATTTAGTCTAATAATTTGCCTATAGATGCTTTCAGACTTATATGTAAAAAGTCATTTTATCTGTGAATAACAATATTTGTGGTCCTTTTTTCTAATAACTTTTCCATTATAAGTTTTTATTATCTTATTGTACTGCTTAACACCTCCAATGTTGGATACAAGTGATGATAACTGGAATTTTAAAAGGGAATACATTTTTCTTGTGGTAATTATAGAAAAAGTGGACTGAAAATTGTCAAGGATACCAAAGCCTGAACAGCATTCTCAGCCTCACTGGTCTCATCAACAGTTACAGAACTCACACCCGCAATAGCCTGTCAATCTTGTGGTCTCATCACAGTTACAGAACACTCACACTCATATTAACCTGTCAGCCTGGTGGTCTCATCACAGTTACAGAACACTCACACTCACATTAACCTGTCAGCCTGGTGGTCTCATCACAGTTACAGAACTCACACCCACAATAGCCTGTCAGTCTTGTGGTCTCATCACAGTTACAGAACTCACACCCACAATAGCCTGTCAGTCTTATGGTCTCATCACAGTTACAGAACACTCACACTCACATTAACCTGTCAGCCTGGTGGTCTCATCACAGTTACAGAACTCACACCCACAATAGCCTGTCAGTCTTGTGGTCTCATCACAGTTACAGAACACTCAAACTCACATTAACCTGTCAGCCTGGTGGTCTCATCACAGTTACAGAACACTCACACCCGCAATAGCCTGTCAGCCTGGTGGTCTCATCACAGTTACAGAACACTCACACCCACATTAACCTGTCAGTTTTGTGGTCTCATCAACAGTTACAGAACTCACACCCACATTAACCTGTCAGTCTTGTGGTCTCATCAACAGTTACAGAACACTCACACCCACAATAGCCTGTCAGTCTTGTGGTCTCATCAACAGTTACAGAACTCACACCCACAATAGCCTGTCAGTCTTGTGGTCTCATCAACAGTTACAGAACTCACACCCACAATAGCCTGTCAGTCTTGTGGTCTCATCA